>VUQR01011824.1:116270-152443 GCA_015108515.1 Hemichromis elongatus
TCATTTGGGGGGGTCTTAAACAGAAGGTGTTAGGCTGTATCTGCTTAGATTTGAGTGAACTTTCCCATCTCTGCATATTATCTATTAGCAGCTCCTGTTTTCAAAGTAAACATACATACAGCTATGCTTGGATGTAATAACTGAAGCAACGTAACACTGTACAAATGAAATGAATTTCAGGTAAATTCTACAGTCATAAAGCATTTTTTTCTGTGATGTAGTGGAATTGTATCTATAACTGTGTGGAAGGTCTTTGTGTTCACATTCACTCAGCTGTATCTTAAAAAGTGTTTGCACGTTGACTGCCTCCATGAGCTATATGTCAAAGTAACTGCTGTTGCTCCAACTGTTGGTCGTGCTGATAAGTGAGCCAAATGAATGGCACAGACTGCAATAACTAATTTCCTGTTGTTTTTACAGCACTGGCAAGCACCTGTTCCTTTCACCATATGCAGTATTTCTGCCTCATGTTCTTTCTCCTTTTTGCAGTTTGAAAACATGGCACTAAAGCAAACCTGTCCACTTGCTCCTCAGGACAGAATTGTTACAGATGGATCCTATTAAGTATGTGTGTGTGCTTCCAAGTGTTTGTTTGCACACATCCACCTGAATGTAGGTCTTGGGTACACAGTCGTACGAGATGCCCACGGGGACCAGACTGACGTCGGGGACAGATCCCTCTTTGATGAGCTGCCTGATGCGAGCCAGCCACTGGCCACCCAGGCCAGACCTCTCTGACACACCAATACTTAGTGCCTGGCCCTCATGTAGCAGCTCACGTACCAGCTGAGGAGAGATAGATGGCAAGAGGTCTGAAAAGTCCCGGCAGTCAGGGAACAATTAACATAAATGCCTGCTATGCATTTTGAAACGATACATAGGCAGTAATGCGAACCAGAAGATGGTGGAAATATGAAAAAAAAAGTCCGGAGGCAGAATGTGGAGTGGAGGGAAGTCAAGTCAAAATGCAGGAAGCAGGCAGGATAAAGAGCAGAGATAAAGCGGGACTGTGGGGGACACTTAATGACATTCAGAGATACTTCCCTCACCCCAAATCCTGTTTCCCCCTTACAGACAAGAGAAATTCAATTACCATTGAACAGCAGCTAAACAGGCCTACACTCAATAAACAATAAAGGTCTATTAACACTGAAATACAAGCAATAAACAAGCCTGCCTTCTCACGCAAAACAAATATGCTTTCTCAATTGAAGCGCAACTGAAAACAAACAAAGAAATAAAACATCTCACAGCATCAATTCATAAACAGGCTGTTTATGTTTCACTTTAGCTATAGTCTCTGTATACCGACATCAGACTGAGCTGTTTTATTGAACTGTATAACACAATATTGATCTTAGCAAAGACAGTAGCTCCTTCCAATGAAATTTGTCTTTAGGTAAACTGATACAGATCACAAAGCGGCTGCCTTCTTACATATAAACAAAAGATATTAGGAATAAATACATGCTGATGATTACTAATAAAAAAAACAAAAATCGAGGCAGTTTGACAGGCACTTGAGAAAACTATAATAGATGCAAGATGTGGGAGAAAAACAATACACACCACAAATATTTCCAGGATAAGGAGAAGACGTGCAAGCCAGCATCTAAAACCGGAACAACCTGCTCAGACCTGTCAAGCTCCTGAATTAAACTAACCACCGCTCTTCCTATTTCCCCACCGTCGTTTTGATGGCTTTGTCACTTTAGCCAACTTCCAGAGCTGGTATCTCTTTAGCAAAGACTGAAGCTACTTTGTAATTCTGAGAATGAATAGAAAGTAGGATGAGATGGTAGGGTGGCAGGTTGCATTCTGATTGGGGAGCTGACTGTGATAACAATCCGCCATGTAGTGCAATGAAAAGTCCCTGCGTGTCAGTAAGTATGAATCGAAATGAATGCACATACACTAAACAGCAAAATTACAAGGATAGGATTTTTTGTTTACCCTGCAATTTTATATAATTACATGCTGTCTAAGATTTATTTTTCATCGGAATGCATCACCAACATGATTTCTAATTCAGGGCGCAGTGTGTCATTTTAACTTTCACATACAGTGCTAATGAGGAACTTGTACCAGGAGAACTTTGTATGACTTGTGGCACAGAAAAATTAGTGCCTCTAACCTCAATTAGTATTTGCCCATAAAATTGGACATTTGCATATTGTGACGCAAGTGGTAAACTGCCCTCATGTTGGTGTGCTGCAGAAGTCATCTAAAGAGAATCTAATTAAATTTACACTCACTGGTCACTATAAGTATAAGTATAACTGTTCATCTGCTTGTAAATGCAATTATGCATATCAACCAGGCCCATGCCAGCACATCAATGCATTTAGCTATGTAGACATGGCCAAGGTGACCTGCTTAAGTTCAAACTGATCATCAGAATGGGGAAGAAAGGTAACTTTGATTAGTGACTCTGAATGTGCTTCAGTCTGACAAGAAGTCAGTCAAAAAAGATCACTTGATACAATCGAGGATTACTGAAAGCACAACAAGTCAAAGCTCCTAGCAGATGTGCTACAGAAGACTTCTGTTGGCTAAGAACAGAAATCATTCTCATCTAAAAATGGGCAATAGAAGACTGGAAAAACGTTGCCTGATCTGATGAGTTCCAATTTCTGCTGCAACAGGGTCCAAATTTGGTATAAAGAGGGCAAAAGAATCCAAGTTCCCTGCTTTTAACAGTTCAGGATGGTGGTGATGGTGTAATGATGTGGGGGATATTTTTGACTCATTTTGTGTGCTTTAGGACCAATTTGTCATCGTTTAAATGCTACAGCCTAACTGAGCATTCTTGCTGACCATGTCAAACCTTTTATGTTCACAGGGTACCCGGGACCTGATCTTTTGAAGTGGCCACTGAGTGAATAAGTTGTTACACTGATGGATGCTTATATCAAACATAAACAAAGTTTTAAAGAATGTGGTCAGTTGTATGCAGAAGTAATCTCTGTGAGCCTAAAGCTCAGAAGTCAGACTACTCTAAATGCTCAGGTTCAGACAGTTCATACCACTCTCGGATCTAAATGACATCAGAGAGAGGGAAAATTCTTAATATAGTGACACAGAAGACAGATGATTTTAAAGGATGAAGGGAGGACAGCTTGTTTCAATCACAGGAGGACCTGTATCAATACCCAGCGTAAGATAAATAAGACTCAGCTGTGCAAATATTCTCCTGTTGAGTTCAAGGATAATACATATGTAGCTGGAAAAGAGCAAAATAGGTCTTCTTTAATTACACTGGGGTTAGACTACAAACAGGAAATATTTGCCGGGGTTGAAAAAAATGGGTAGAAAATTAAAAAATCTCAGCAGCTATTTCATGGTCTGTTATGACATTTAGGGAACACAAATGTCAGTATCTCCCTTATTGTGTGTTAGAATGAGGTTTGCATCTGTTTACTTTAACACTATGCTATCGCATGTGTGGCACAGCTTGTGCTTGTTAATGTCCTAATGTTTCCATTTAACTTAAATAAAGCCTCTGAGAACCACTGGAATTGCTTGTTAAAGCAGTCAAGCGGAAGTTTAATGTCTGAGATAAGGACTAGTTTCTTTTCCTTAAAAATAAAGTATGAAAATCACCAGAGCTAGGAACTCTCACATACTATCCCCTTCTTATTACTAACTTACACTTACAGCAGTCATGACAGATGGGTACAGTGTGTCCATCTCAGCATCCAGCTCGGTACGTGCAGAGGGTGGCAGGAGGACTACACCTACTTTCTGCAGGATTGATCTACGGGATAAACAAAGCACAGCATAACTCAACACTAGTTTAATCAAAGAAAATGTGCATAATTTATGCACATTTTCACAGTTTAAAATAAAACCGCCCAGCTCAAAAATAGTAGCGTGAATAAAAGTGATAAACACAGCATCTTATTTAGTTTGTGTGTGTGCTTGTGTGTATGAATGTACCTTAGGAAGGCATTCTTAATTTGGAGAGGACAAACAGTGTACGGGACTCTGAGGCTGTGACAGAAGAGCACGAGAGGGATCAGAGCGCAGTCCACGGCGCTCTGACGCACGTACACATAAACCAGCAGAGATCCCTGAATTAGAGAACAGAAGCAGCTTCTGATAAACAAAATTCCTCACATTGTCATTCATTATATCAAACAAACACGGACTGTGCAGAGGTGATGCAAAGATTAAAGAGCAAATCCGTGACCTTAGATTAAATCAGCTTTTGATCAAGCCACACAAAGAAAAAAGGAGGCAAGCAAGGAAAAAATAACTTAAAACTAGCAAAGACGCAGTTAAAAATGTGTGAGTTCCACATTCAAGTATTTAAAGATGCAGACACAGTTCAAGTATAGGAGGTGAGTATGCCTGAATGGCTGGATAGATTGTAGAAGTTGACAGCACAACTTGTATGGTTTTTCCCCGGTGTCAACAACAGCTCTATTATTTGCTTTGTGGTCCCTTATCTTTCGAGTAGCATTAGTGATTTTTTCCATTATGGACGTGGAAATGAAGAGCTACTATTGCAAACTCAATTATATATCGAGTGAAGTCAAAGCAGAGAGATAAAACACGATGGAGCTTCTGTGTCGTTACAGCAAAAAGGGCTTTGCAATAAAAGTGCTGCAGAATTAAAACACATAAACAGCCTGAGCATTGGTAGTTCTCATAAACTAATAATAAAATATATATTTATTACTTTTTTTAATATAGTAAAAGACACAATAAATGGGTTAACACCTGAAATCATTTTATATGAATTTGGTTGTAACTACAGTTATTATGCAGAGATTCAAACAGTTCAGTGGGGTCATGCTGTAAACTAACTTATCTCAATAATGCTGAAAATAAGAGATTTTCAGGTTTGTCATGAAACAATTTATGCATGAATAAATTGGTAAAAATTTAGAAAATGGAACTTTTCATTTGAAAACTCAAGATTTCAATTGATTTTGTACGCAGTCCCTGCAGAAAAACCCCTGAATATATCTTGACAATTATACTGCTCAAAAATATTAAAGAAACACTTGATCATCACTGTTTAATACAAACTCATAAACACACATGTTCGAATCCCTTTCACCTGCTCTGGTGCAAATGAAAGTGACAACAGGTGCACTGGAGAGGCAACCCTCAGAAAGGGAGGGGGGGCCTCGTCTTATCGCTCCTGACTAATTTTTCTGTAGTTTTGCTTTTTTCCTGGTCTCCTTCTAAATACTACTACCTGTGCAACACAATTAGGTTGCACAGTTAGTTGAGCTCTTCCATAATGGCACATTCAAGAAGGTTTGCTGTGTCTCCCGAAGGCCTGACATCCTTCAGTAGGACCTGTGGTAACAGTCCATTGTGCAGCACAGTTGGCATTTACCAAAAACACCAGATGTGAATAGAGTCTAAAGACAATGTGGCGAATTTTAAGCTGCCTTCAATATATCATTCAGCAGGTGATGGTCTGGGATGGCATTATCCGTTCAGGGTCATACATACCTCCAGGTGTCAAACAACGGTACCAAGATGAAATTATGAAATTCTGAGAGCCACTGCCAGACCTCATTCTTGAGCAGTGGGCCCTGTGTTCCTCCTGATGCAACACAATGCTCATGGACAAATGGTGTAGGTAGTTCTTGAATGACAAGAGCATTGATACTACCAATTGTTTCTCAGGTTCCTCATACCTGAATCCACTTGAGAAGCTCTGGCACAGAAATAACACCAGAGGCTATTAGTGGTGCAACAGATCAAAAATCTCACGGTTCGGATCGGATCACGGTTTTAAGTCATGGATCGGATCAATTTTCGGATCAGGAAAAAAAGCAAAAAAGCCATTTACTTATTTAACTATTTTTTGCCTATTAAAAAAACATCCAACTTAAGACTCATTCCACGCTTTGTAACTACCACTCGCTGAGATATAATGAGCGGTCAGGGTCATGTAGCTTTCCGTTGCCCTGTAGGTCCACACATTTGTAGTTAGGGCAACAGAAGATGCCTGGGACAGTTCAGCCATAACTTTAAACTTTTCCTGCTCATACATGCTTGGAACGATCTTGTCACTGAAGTGGACGTGCAACGGGATATCATAGCGTGGCTCAAGCATGTTCATCATAGTTTCCTTGTTTTGCACAACAGAATACGGCCTCCCGTCTGCAGCTAAACACCCCGACAGTTTTTGTAATAGCTTTAGCCCGGTTGGATTGGGCAGCAAAGGGCTGTTTAAATGCTGCTCCTCCACTTGGACCCCTAGCGCTGGCCTAACTATCGCTTGACAGAAAGACCACGCGCACTCATACGTTACACATACTTTCTCCTTCTTTTTCAAATCTTCGGATCACGTGCTTGCTGAACCGTAGAGAGGGATCGGTTCGGATTATGGATCAACCGTGATCCGTTGCACCACTATTATGACACATTTAAAAAAAACCCCAAAAAAACAAGCTCCTTTAATACATAGTTTTATAACCAACTATCCAATCTGAACATTTTTACTTCAAATTAGTCAATTTACTTGAACAAAAGTGGCACTGGCTCAGAGATTAACCTTTCTGACAGCTAACTTGTTCACCTCACCTTTTCAATATATCTGCGTAACTTGTTAGTGCTGCGTAGCCACCAGCCAACACCCATTGAGCGCAGCTCAGGCCAGGTTGGCTCTCCCTTTTGCATTGCAGGTAGCATGTTCAGGAGCTCTTCCTCAGCTTCAGAGTGGAAACCCCAGGCATAGTGACATGTTGACAGGCCTGCAAAGAGAGGAAAAGGAAATATGGGAAACTATAAATCTCTATTTGTACAAGGGACAATGACATTACTGTGACCCATCACAGAAAAAAAAAACATGAATGAATTTCTCTAGCAGCAATAACTTGTGTTGCTGACCGTTCAGGAATTACAGTGATAACAGAGATATAAATCTATAAGCGGCATAGCAGAACTTCACAAAAGATTCAAAATCAAGACCTTGCTAAAGGACATTTGACATAAAAGAGTTTGAAAACAACACCACTGTACCTTGGCGTAGTAGTTGTGCTCTGTGGGCTGGAGGCAACGAAGTAGAGAGGAAAGTGTGAAGTCTGACAGCTAGCAAGAACTTCAGACCACACTCATCCAATGTCTCTCCCCCTGGAGGTAAAAAGAATGATAACAGAGCTTATTTACCAAATTTCTATCCATCTAAAAAGTCTGTATCTATGTCATCATCTCCCTGCAGTACCTTTGCTCTTTCCCTGGCTGTCATTGAGGTCTATGCTTGTAGAAGCAATGGTGTCAGCCAGCGCCATGAGAGACATCTGCTCCATACGAGTTAATCCTGGCAAACTGGAGTGGAGGAGATGGCTGGATAGAACCTGGGCGTGTTCTGGACCAAAGTATGTAGGACTGTACTGGGACAGGTCTATAACCTGGAGACAGAAAAGGTGTCAACCTGTTAAATTCACTGTTTGATATTTCCAGTTTACAAAAGCCAACACAGAGTCAGTGAATAATGTTATAAGGCAAAATACAGCATGACTAGATTCAATTTCACAACATAAGCATGCTATTCTATGTGTAAACTGACTATACAAGCTTTTTCAAATGCAGCAATCTTTTGTCAAAATTCTAGAGATTAGTTATTAATGTAGATTTTTAATGCATTAATAAGGCCCATCATGAAGATTTGACTGGCCTGCTTTTTCAGGCAGGAGTAAATTTTAAATAAACCTTGAGATGATGCATGTCTTAGCTACCAAGAACAGACAGCCTGTTAGGAGCACTGGGGTTTAGCCAGATATGACATAGCAGGCAGGAATGAGCTGATAGACCTCTCAGAACGAGTCGTATTCTCACTGTAGTGTCCCTTGTGCAAGGGTGTGTGCGCCAAAGATGCATATAAATAAGCAAGCATGTACTCATGCGACATTGCATTGCATTCTTTCTGCAATGACAACAATGTTCACCCGCTTAGACAAGTTAACTGGAGAAATAGCCAAAAAAGATGCAGGAGAGGAGGTGAAATTAAAATAAGGAATAAGGTAGTTTGGGAATTTGCAGGTCAGAATGATCCAGCTACCTTAGAATAGATATGTTATAGCAGGTGTTTCTTGATCAAATTTTAAGAGGCTATCGTATTATATTTTGTTAGATTACAAGCTAAAAAATGAATAATATGAATACTACTTGCCAAAAAAAAAAGTGTTTTAAGGACTGTGTGATAATGTGTTGATTGTTGAGCTCACAGCAGTAAATGCTTCTGCATAAAACATCTGAGTCTGCATGTCTAAATGAACCTGGTGTCAAAAAGTTTTCACAACAACACAGAATATCCTTTTTCTTACAAAATAAACAGTCGTGTGGTTTGCGTACACTGAATGGTAGAGGGAGAGTCCCAGTTTGGATCAATGCTTTAGTAATCTATACAATGGAATACCGAACGAGCTCACCTTATTTCCCGTTTTCTCTCGATCATTGTCCAGGGGGTCCAGATCCATCATGTTGGGTGTGTGAAAGAGCTCGTCATAAGCATCAGTGTGGCTGGAACCATGCCCACTATCTCCACTCACACTGCCCACTTTATCTGTAAGGAAGTGTAGAACAGAGTTAAATAACACAAGACAAGTCTTTCACAAGAGGCCTGAAGAAAAGTACCCTCCTGCTGGGAAGATGGCAGATTAAAATATCAGAGAGCTTTAAAAAAAAAAAAACAATACATGCATTTGCTTTCATTCTTCTCACTTTGTATCCCCAGACAGATAATGAGGGAAAACCACAAAGAAATGTAGCTGTTATTCTCAGTTTCTTCACCTTAAGGCAAGGTGGTTAATAATAGTAACTGGTTTTACAATGTAAATACTATTTCTTTGTTCTTGTTTGTGTACCTGCTTTAATGCATATCTGCAGAACATTTTTGATTTCTGACACATATGCAGACATACTCTGGCAAAGTCACAAACATTCATTTTCAATTCAGCACTATCAAACTGTCACCACTGGTCTAGCTTTAGTTTAATGTTTAAGGCTGTTATTGCCTCCAGAGGAATAAGCCCTACTCACATGGGATTGGTATTAACAAGGGACTTTATGTGTGACCTTTAAAAATTACCTCCAAACATTTGCGTTTTATGTTGCATATTCACATGGCATGAGCAGTCTGTGTTTCACACAGATTTACTGATGTCCCTGGTTACCACCTGCAGACCTAATATTAAAATTAATAGGCTGCCACATAACTGCGGAGCATGTTAAAAAAAAACAAACAAAAAAAACATGCAACAAGCTCTTTACAAAATGCTGCCAAACAAGTCATTCTCCTGACTTCTGTTATTCTGATGGAGTCAAGCTTGCCTTTTACCTTTCGTTTATTTTGATTCAACTACCAACAGAGCATCAATAATGCTGTTTATTGAAAATATAACATTTCAGTGAAATCCTGAATATCAGTGGACTTATACTATCACAAAACATCTGTGTTTAATGAAGTATTTTATGTTATTAGCTGTGGAACATTTACTTTCAATCGGGTCACAAATGACTTCTGCAATAATTACACAGAGGTCCCAAGGTAAAAGGTAAATGGACTGGTTCTTTCATAGCACTTTGCTATTCTACTTGAGCACTCAAACTTTATACAAAAAGTCTCAAATATTAAGATTAGACTGTTGTGAATAAGGCTTCCGTCTTAGTCATGAAATGCTTTCACCTGCAGAGTTCTTGGTCAACAAAGGAAAACAAAAATGCAAAAAACAGCAGCAAAAAGAACAAAAACAAAAAAGCTTAGGTTTATGCTTTTGTACCGACGGTGCAGAGTATTTTCACCAAGTCTTCTTGTTCTTCTGCTTTCAGCTCTTGTCCCTTGCATCATCTTTTTTCACACCAGCTTTCTACATCTCGTCCTTCAGTACATCCATAAACCTTCTCTTTTCCTGCTACCTGGCAGCTCCATATTTAACATCCCTTTGCCTAATATATCCAGTATCCCTGCTCTGCACACATCCCAGTGATCTCAATCTTGCCTTTAACATATTTTTGCATGAGAGTTTGAGTAATTTCACTTTAACTTGTAAAATGAATTCAATACTTTATTTGTATGTTTTTGCAGGATTTTATGCCAAAATTAGCTGATTTTCCAAAAATGGTCCAAAAAAATCCTTTGCTACAATTATCAGCACTACTGACATTTTAACAGTATTTAATTCATTACTGAACTTATGTATCCTTAAATCATGTCCTGTATATACCCACCAGGTTTTGGTGTGTCGTCATCAGCTCCTAAAAGGGCGTAAAGAGGCAGTGGAGGGACGGAGCTTATCTCTGTGTAGTCAGCAGAGGAGTTCTCTGCTTTGCTGAACATCTTCTGGTCCGTGGCTGTGCTGCCCCCAACGCTGATGGTTCGAGACCGCACACGTTTTTCAGGACTGGTGGAACTGTCTTGAAGTGTTACGATTTCTCCAGCAATGCATTTCACGAGATGGGAGAGGATAGCTTTGGCACGGTGAACCTGAAGACAGATAAAAAATATCAACATAAAAAAACAGAATAAATTTCATGTTTTGTTTAGCAACCACAACAAAAGCAGCTTTTGGACATTTTCATGGCTTCTAACTGTAGTGGTCCACCTCACCACAGCTTAAACTATTGTGGAAATCAGAGCACTACTATTAAAAGTATACTTCAATACTTAATACTTCAATCCAATTTAGTTGAAAATATCATCAACAAACGTGCCCCGTGTACTCACACAGGGGTTAAAAGAGGGATCTGAAATGGCATTCAAGTTCCTTCAGTTACTGAGCAATTAGATTTGACCGGAAGTTTAATACAAAATGAGCTCAGGTTTCATATCCTGCAGTTCGCTGGTCCTTTTAGCTGATGCCACATAGAGCCACTGATTGAGTAACTTACTTAATGGCTTCGATATTGGAGGAGAAATTTGATCTGTACATGACAAGTTGTCTGGACATTCCACACACTAAAATGTTTTTGAGTTTTTACAAATGAAAAGACAATAAACAATTTAAAACAATTTAAATTTTGCACTGGACAGTAAATAGGTAGTTTGCTCTGTTGTGGTTTAGTTTATAGTGATGGACTATATTGAACTGATGCAGTATCATTTTGGTCCCAGATAGAGAGGAGAGAGAGAGAGAGAGAGATAGAGAATGAATGAAATCAATGACAGAACTTTATAAGAGCAGAGTTAGTGGTAGAAGTACAACATCAAGGAAAAAAGCTCTTAAAACATTGTGCGCAAAGTCGAACTTTTAGGCCAATTTTATTATGACTGAATGTTCTATACTAGTAGTTTTATGTCCTCTTAACCACTGAAAAGAAAAGATAATTGCATTTTCTTTAAGCGGTATCTAAATTAAATGTACTTGAACGGCTTTCAGTACTGCTGTTGAATAACAGGACTTGCATCTACAGAAGAAGTTGCTAGAAATTTGAATTTAAGATGATTTTATTTAGTCACAATTGTAAAGATATATATACCACTATACAAATTTTATAACGGATAAGAGATGGAAAGCAGTCACAAAAGCACATGTCTATATTGTAGAATGGAGTTGGCTAAACCTAAGAGCAGAAATGTTAGACTGATGGACTTTCAACAAAGCTGTAGGGTTTATCTTTCAGCTATGCTTGTTTAAACTACGGTCAGAATCGTATCCTAAAGTGGGGTTTGCCCATCCGTATACCTTTTATTTTCATTGTAACATTATCTAAATGCAGGTCTGTAACATAAAGATAAATCAAATGACACTGTGTGTTTAATTTAATCCTTGATAGAGACAAAAATGGAAAGACCATCAATAATAAATCAGCTTTGGATGGGAGGAGATATGGGAAAAAATGAAAAGACAGAGATAAAGAAACAGAGGAGTTGATGGAGATGAGAAACAATGACCACTGTCTCCCTGTGCCGTTCAACACAAACAACAACTAACCTGATTTTATTCACACAATGTTGGCCTAATTACAACAATTGTTCTATAACTGCAAAAGAACCTATAGCATCAGCTAAAGTAAATTGGCAAGATTATATTGTCCTTAATGTTATGTTATAAAAAAAAGACTTCAAACACAAAGATGAACTAAAGAATGTAAATAATTTTACTACATTATTTTTAGTTGGAAAAAACTGTCATAGGAATTAGACAGAAATGAATAAATAAATACTAAATACAAATGGGGAAAAAAAAAGAGTATCAAGAGTAAAGAGGATGGAGAGAGAAATAGACAGAATGTAATCTTGAAGACTGAAAGAAAACAGGAAATGAGAGGCGTGGAGCAGGATATTGAAAGCAGAGGCACACAGAAAAGGAGGCTGGAAGAAAGAAAGGAAAAAAAGACAGCGCACACAAGCAAAAACATCTGATAATACACAAATAGACCAGACACATACACACGTAGTTCCACACGTTTTTGGACAATAACATTTTTTCTCCAGTCTTTCCACCACCGTGGATTTCAATAATAAAAAAAAATTGACTTTCAGCTCAAATTCAAATATTACAATTTACAAAAGTATTGCATTAAATGTTCAGGAATTAGAGCCATTTTTACACACACACATTTTAGAAGCTCAAAAGTAATTGGACTAGACTAGAAAAAATAAATCCTATTGCTGCTAAAGACAGAGTACAAAAAAGTGAGTAATTTATTTAACTTACCTTCCCTAGGTCCATAAGCTCTAGCAACTGTACAGGGTGGTATTGGGGTAGAGTTGGAAAGAGTTGGTGAGCTGCTTCAAAAAGACCAGAATCTTCCATTTCTACAGGTAAGTCAAAAGCGGTTTTCTTCCCACTTAGCTTCTGAGCCAGACTCGTCATTGATCTTGTCAGGGTCTTTTTGGGAAGAGTTAGTGAAGACGTGGGGGCCCCAGGGCTGAGACCCTCCTCCTGGCACTGTCTGACAGCTGAGATTATGGAGGAAACACTGCTGCTGATGTCTTTGTCCTGGGTAATTGTGACAGTTGGTTTGGGTGGTGCTGGAGGCTGCCACTGAGAGTACACGTGCATTTCACAGTCCATGCCTACTACTAAGATTCCATCTCGTACCCAGGACAGGGAGACTGGGATAGGTGGTGAGCCTTCAACAGAGGAGAACAGACTGACCGATCGAAGCAGAACCAGGCGAGACAAGCTTTGGTCTCTATTAGCATCAGAAGACACTCCCAGATCTGGAGGCTTTCCAGACAGACGACCATACATATATATCTTTGTCCCAATGCCAACTGTCAGAATGTGTGATCCATCCTCCTGGGAAACCCAGTCCAAGTGAACCAGGCTCTTACCAGTAGAACCAAGACAGTTCTCGTTTCGTATGGATAAATCCATGTTACTTGGAAAGCTGGCACTTGCAGTGGTACTACTACTTAAAGGATAGCTGGACATGGGATCTGTGTTGTCCAATACTATGGTCTGCTCCAGAATCCACTGCGAACCACCTGTGGACTCGCACTGGAAGACGCCAATGTGGACCAGCGGCTCTTGAGTGCTTGCATTAGGGCTGTGAATGGGTTTTGGGCTATGCGGCACATTAAGGGTCGGGGTCAGATGAGTGTTGGTGGTGCTGTAGTGTACAAATGGGGAAGATGCAGAGGCAGGGGGAGAAGTCAGAGGTCCATGAGCATTCAGATGAGGAGATAAGTTCAGAGGTGTACTAGGCATCTGCTTGTAGGCAACTGCAAACCGTCCAGCGTGACAGCAGCTGACTTCAATGGGCCGGCCTGGCACACTTACTGCGCTGCTGCTGGGAAGATTTTCCTCCACCAGGAGAGGCCACTCCTCCCACTGGTACACCAAGTTGTCCACAGTGGGGGGTTTTGTTGTCACAACATTACACTTCCAGAAGCGCACCTTACCATCAGAACAGGAAGTAGCAAGGAGATAAGGCACGTGGCCGGCTGGAAGAGAACAGGACGCACTCAGGTGACCTGAGAAGAAAAGTAATGCACCATTAGCAAAGAAAGATTTGGACTATAATACCATTATAGATTTATTCAATGTTGAAGACATTTGGCAGATATTTAAAAATAAAATTTAAACGTAAACAAAAGAAAAGATTGTCCTTGCCTATTTTTATGTTTTAATCCAATAACGTTAGCAGCAGCTTTTTACTCGGGCCTCTTTCAGCCATGCACGCTTTTATTAATCTACAAGTCAGCCTCCCGTCTCACTGTGCACTCTGCTCATTTTTATCTCAACAGTCTTGCAGCAATCTTACCACCTTTGACCTAAAAAACATTTACGTACCATGTTCAACACAGAACAAGCCTTAATGTACACACTTGATTATAACTCAGTTCATAAAAATACACTACTGCCTTGGTGAATAACCTAAAGAAAAATAAAACAAAAAAATAAAATCTAATACACTTTTTGCATGAAGCACCTTCTTTTAGACTGTCTTAGGTTTTCACTATATCCAAACTAATTTTTTAGAAGTGTTAAACCACTTCATTTCTGAAAAGAAAATAAGTGTACATGATAAATGGCTTTCCCCTGCACTTAAAGTCACAATCAGGTGTTTCCACACTCTAGCACCAACAATCGTCCATAAACATCACACTGAGTGGAAGAGACAGTGTGGTTGGTGGTTTACACCGCCTCAACAAAATCATTAACAACTCAACTTCAAGGGGAATTCTTTATATGATGAAGACAGAGGCTGTGATACCACAGGTCAGATCAAACACTAATAACTATAAACTGAGTTCTGATGGCAATCTGAGTTTGTTGGTAGCTTTGAGCAGTTTTCTTTTTTTAAGTGTTTTTCTGTGATTCTTACATTCCACTCATAACCCTTTTCATCAATTCATAATCATGTGTCACAACAGAGGCAACGTCATTAATTACTTATAATAAATCATCCCCAATAGGAGGACATTGATGGAGATATTAAAGCAAAATACAATCTGCACTTTACCTCAGACAGGTAAGGTGTCATTTATGCGCTACAGTTTAATAATTTTTGATGAGTTTACACAAGAGTGTGTTCGGATGTTTTCCCAAGACTACATATAGCAAGTGGTTTCTCTAAATATCAAAATTAAGGCATCCCGTTAGGAAAATGCTGCACTAAACCGTTACTGTACTGTCACGTCTTGCCCATAAAAAAATGCTCTCTTAATTACTGAACTGATTGTGTGGTGGGTATGTCTGAATAATTTCGCATGATTTCAAAACATTTAATGCCTAAAATGACTTTAGTCAGTAACGTCTTCAATCATTAGCTAGCTGATGAATTATTTAGAGCTTAGGTTCAAGCTGCAACATTGAACCTTAGCATGCATGAATATGCATAAGGAAACAGAGTGGTTTTGCTTTCCCTCCTTGGAATAAGAATGTGTGTCCTCATTGTCCCTTACCTGCCGAGGGGGTAACACTGATGGCTTCAACTCCTGCTGGAAGAGCCAGCTCTTGGCTGTACAGCCTGTGTGTTGTGAGGCTGAGACGACAGGCACTCTGCAGATTGGAAGTGCAGGATTTACTCTTCTGAGTTACTGAAGAACTGAGTACGTCATAGACAAACTGAGAGCCGTTCAAGGGAGAAGTTGTGGTGAGATCCTTATGAGCCGTAGTCTCCTCTGTGGGGATACAAAAAGTGGGAATATGTTTAGAAAAGTTGGGCTTGGTCAAATCCATTCAAAATGACTACACTGCATCAGAGTCATTATTAGAAAAATCTATAAATAAATCTTTCAGGAGATGAATCACCATCTGGCTAAAGCACATTGTGATACTGGAGGCCTCTTTCAATCATAAGAGATACTGGTAATAATTTCACAATTTTACACAGTAGACTTTTAATACACATTGCAAGGGAGACAAATCTGGACTTGGAACGTAAAAAATGTAAGGCATCTACAGTGATAAAGTCATTACCTAGTTACTAATTATAATTTTGCAATGCATCCAGCTCTTTTAACCTTTTTGCCTGATTTAAAAACTGTCCTTTAAGGTCGGCAATCATTTATTTTGGCTAAGGATTAAACAGGATGTCAGAAAAACTTGCTTACATCACACAACTTTTAGGGTGTACGAGTGTAGAAGTACCCACCCATAGTAACAGGTCGAGCAGCAAGATGGAGATGCCACATGTGGAGGAATGAGCGACCTGCGGGGGTTAATTCTACCACCACCAGAAAAAAACTGGCTGAGAAGGCTGGTTTACTGGAGGCTACAGGGGAAGAAAACAAACAAAAAAACAAAAACAAAACCCACACACAGTGATTTTTTTTAAATGAAAGGTGCAAGCAGCTGCTATTAAATACCGGCATCAAAACCATGAAAGATTGGTTTTACCAGTATGAGGAGAGTCAGGAGTTTCATGTGTGCTCTCCGTTATCTCAGTGCCAAGAATCAGATGTTCCTCAAAAACATGCAGGAGCTGCGTCTCCTTCCCCTGCTGCAGAGAACAGCAGCAGATATTGTCAAACTACATCAGATGTAGACTCTGAACATCCTTTTCTTACTACACACTAACATAAACACAGGCTGTATTAATGCTGCATGCACAAATACACTCGCACCCTAAGGAGACGAGGGAGTTTTTTTTTCCCCTTTTATTTTTGTGGTTGACCTTTTAGCGACTCAGTCCACTGCAGAATGCTTCATGCCACAAATGGTTTGAAAGTCAAAAATGTTTTTTTTTGTGTTTGTTTTCAGGGGAAAACCTTCAAAAATTTCTGACAGTGTCTGTCTACTGATAGATGAGACAATCAGAAAGACCCCAAACAAAGGAGGTTGAACTTTGTTTAGGGTTCCATACAACTCAGTTCTCTTGGACACCAAGTATACTTACAAAGTCAGTAATGGCATCCAGTTCGATAATACACCCTGGTTTTGCTGTGGACTGCTGACTGATGATGTTGAAAACCTCCCCCACATATTTCTGAAAGGGGATAGACAAACACACGCAAAAAAAATCATCTGCATACATTTATAAATCAGTATTACACAATTATTTGAAAATCACTTAACATGTTAATTGACAGGTGGCATGGTAAATGCAATAAAAGAAATGCAAAAGAAAACCCCTTTATACAACCATTTCTACCCTTCGTGCTGTATAATACTGCTCTGAGTTTGAAATGTTTCACTGCAATTAATGTTTCATGTTATATAATTTTGCCTTCAGTCATTTTTCTCCACCAAGTCATCTCAGGCCAACACTAGTAATAACAAAATGGCAAGACACTGACGCACATTATTTGACAGATTCAGTAAAAGTCTAAGTGTTGCTATTAATGTGCATGAAAATTGTCAGGCTTGATCACTTACTGATATTTCAGGATTGGAGAGTTCACTCAAAAGTTTCTTAGCCTCAATGACAGCCTGGTAAAGCCTGAGTGATTGGCCATCACTTGCCACAAAGCAGGCACTGGGAGAGTTACAGTACAAACCTAAAAAGAAAAACAATTCAAAGTTCCCGCTGTTATACTTGTTTTTTAAAATAAATATGTCAAACATTTTAAGCAAAGACTACTGAGATTTAACATCGACTCCTGTTGAGTTCAGAAAATATCAACTCATTTGGTAAAGTGAGTTGATATTGTACATTCATTTACAATGCACAGTAGATGTGTGGACTAATAACCACACACAGAGACTCGTGTCCCAGACCTACTCTTATTTGGACATAGTTAACTATTTAGAAAACAATAACAATATACAATCCTTCAATCAACCCCCCACCCCAAACAAAAAACAAACAAAAAATGCACAACTGTTTGAAAAATCTCATTACTGCCTTTTAGCTAAAGCAACACACAATAAAGTACTCGGCAATCTGAGCAGTAATAATATTTTCTCACCTAAACAGCTGCTGGGAATGAGTGTGGGCAGCCAGGCTACATTAGCAAATGCTGATGCATGGAGAGAATTGATTCTAGCAAGCTCCGAGACCCCGCCTGACAAAGACAGCGGGCCGACAGGGTCCACTCTCCATAAAATCAGCTCACTGTAGATCGCATTAGGATCCTGGGAAACCACACCCAGGGACAACCGCTTGGGTCGTGACCCACGAGATAGAGATGCAGAATGAGA
Organism: Hemichromis elongatus; assembly: GCA_015108515.1. Classification (NCBI taxonomy): domain Eukaryota; kingdom Metazoa; phylum Chordata; class Actinopteri; order Cichliformes; family Cichlidae; genus Hemichromis; species Hemichromis elongatus. The sequence continues at coordinate 134,276 of VUQR01011824.1, forward strand.
AAAACCAGAGGAGGAGGCCTCTGCAGGAACCAAGATGCTGTCTGCCTCTGGCGTCCTCAAGGCATTGTGGTGTGAGGTGGTGAGAAGAAGAGGGAGCAGTGAGTGACAGGCCAGGTCATTGAGGTGAAAGCGGTGACCACAGTACCTTGACTTGTGAGAGACACTGAGCACAGTCGAGAAAGCAGAGTCCTCCGCAAAGCTGACTGCCCACTGGTTTAAAGAGCCATCAGCATGTTTGGAGATCATAAGGACATTGGGGGTGAATATGCTTAATCGAAGACTACTGCTAGATGCAGATTTTCCTTGACCTCCGTAGCTTATTAGAGCAGATTTGGCTTGAGGCAATGTGCTCCCAGGCGGTCGCTGTCTGCCATGTTGGATAGCTAGATCCACGTTCTTGTTGCAGGCATACATTACCACACTTTGGCTCAGGGAGATGGCGTCACCTGTGGGGAATGCTACAGGAATGCGGGATGCAAATGACACCTGAGACAGAAAGAGATATCACAGCAATGTAATTAAAAGTGACTGTAATTTGCCCCAAAGATTTAAAGAGGAGGAGTAATTAAACTAATTAAAACAGTCAGGCCTAAAAAATGAATGCCAATGAAACCTGAGATTTTGTTTTGTGCCTGACTGACCAGATTCTTAGTCCTCATTATTTTTACTGCTCATAAAAATGCTCTAAGGCATGTCTGAATTCGATATGAAGTCAAAGACAATTACAATATATTTGTGAGAATGGCCAGATGTGAAGACATTAGAACAACTAGACCATCACAACTGTCAAAAATACTTTACTCTGATGATAATTAATGATTTCCCCACAAAGCACTTTCTGAAATTCTGAATAAAAACAAATAACCAAAAGGAAAACTGTTTAATCTAAAATGTTAAGTTATTTTAACTTTTTATCAATATCGAGATCACAGTTATTTATCTGGATTATTTATTGATTTGCCAAGAAAAAAAAGCTTTTACTTTTTTAACAATTGTCATTAAACATAAACTTGCTTTTATGTTGTGCAAGTTTTGCCTCAAAATAATACTCGACTTCCTCACCGATGTAAAAAAAACTCTTAAAAGAAAAATAAAGTCTATCACTCCATCGATTGTACCTGCATGATTTATGTTAATAAAACTTGGCAGCAAATTTCGGATTTACCAGTCTAGAAAAATAATTCCAGAATAGATAACAGCAGCATGTTGGCCAATTTCCCAAAGCTTTCGTTATTCCCTGTGTTTACTGGACACTTATCTGCCCAAATAAAATGCGATTGGATGGGTGATTTCAGTGTATCTTTGGGAGCTGGGTGGTTATGCAGATGTGGTGTACAAACTTGCTTTTATAAACGTCTCAGATGAGGTTGAATGTTTCAACCGCCGCATTGTTTTTCTTAGCCTTCATGCATTAATAAAACTGCAGTTTGTGGCATGCTTTCAGGAGGCAGAATAAAATTTAGTTGTCTCGCCTTACAGAATAGTCAACCCTACAGTACAGATTATTTCTTTACAGTTAATGTTAATTGTGCCAAATCAGAAGTATATCCAAACAATGAATGAGGACCCACTTTGAGGGACAAGCTCTTCATCTTCTGTTGTGGCACACATTTTAATGCTGTAGTATCTGCATTTTTAAACAAAAAGTTTCTTATTCAGACCAATCAAGAAAATTTTAAGCTTGCATGATGCAGGAACTGACAGATGCAGAGACACTGTCAGGTCCTGATCAAGGGGGTGCTGGACTTGTTTTTACTTTCTGTTCTTTTGGAAGAACATGCATTTTCAAAAACAGTTAATTATGTTCATTTATTTGTTAGAGAGAAAAATCAGTACTGAGATTAAATTAAGACCAATTGTACAGCTAACTGTGCAGTTTCTCTGTGTATCAATCTCTCAAATATAACAATACAAGATAAAGACGAAAGAAACTGGTGGAATACTTTTTCTCAAACACAAACAGAATAAATGTAAAACTGTTTAATATAAAGAACGACAGCAGCAAAGTACCTGAGCTTGTCTGAACATGCCTGGGTGGTATTCATCTAACCAGTCCACATGCCAGACCAACAAAGAGCCATCCATGGGATGAATACTGAACAGCATGTCGGCCCCTTTATTCCACTCCTCTAACAGCACATCAACCTGGTGCTCCACTGCTGCCAGAGGCAGCTCCACAGTTGCTGGTCCTTGGGGTTCACTTGGTCTGTTCTCCTCTTCTTCAAAGTCATCTTCATTTTCAGGCTCTGGAAATGAATACGAACCATGGTAACCAAACAATATGTTAAAGTCTAACCTTTAGAATAGAATTTAACTGTCGGTGTTATTACAGCTTTACAGGCACACACCCGTTAATGACTCATCCAAATCATTTTTCTCTACCTTCATTGGAGCACTCGTTCTGTTGCTCTACACTACTTCGAAGCTGCTGCAGAAAGACTTCCATGGCTAAAGTAAAGTGAAGCTCTTTGTTGTTGAGCCAGTGGACAGAAAATGGGCCTCCTGGCTCCTCATCATCCACAGCGTTCAGAGAGGAGATGGAGGGCAACAGGGGAATGTCTGTGAAACATACAAGAAATTATAAGTTGTTAAACATTTAGAAAAATAAATGAATAAACAAGACTAACAACAAAAAATATACATTAGACCGGGCTGCTGACGTGCAGGACAAAAATATATCTGCTGGGGCAAATTAACTTTCATGAATGTAAACATGGTTTATTATCCTAAAACATAATCCAAGCATACAAATCCTGCAGGACTTCTCAGCCTGAAGGCTGAAAGAGTCTACATGATTTTATCCTAATTCAGGTCAAATTAAGCTACCCAACTAAAACAGAGAGAAAGATGAAATGCTCACAGTTACTCTGAACAGCTCTCACTGAGCACAAGCTCACTGGAATGTTAAAGAAACAACCTCAGGCAATCTGCAAAATTAATGGTATTTTTGCCAAGAGGTTAAGACTTCTGACTTCCAGCAGAGTTAACCATCCATGCACTCTGTATAGTTTAGAAATAGCAAATGATGTGCATTAGTTCATTCGTCTTTATCAAGAACTTTATGTCATGTTAAAGCTTTAGTTCTTCAGTAAGTTGTGAGATTTCTTTAGGTATTTAACCAGATACTAGTGATGGGGGTCAACAGGACTGTTAGGTAGTTTCAGAGCGTGTTTAAGTCAAACCTGTGGCTGGGTTGATGCTGGCAGCGATGTGAAAGTGGCAGAGAGCATTGGCATGGGGCATGTTATTGCTGCTCTTCTTGTGGTTACAGTGTCCACTTTGAAGGTGAGGCAGGTCGCTGGTCCATGATAGCTGAGGTATGTCCCGATAAGAGGAGTGCCGCGATTCGTGAAAATCCAGCTGTGCACAAAACCAGTATGATTATTATTTAGCATTGCTCCAACATCAATTTTACATTTTATGACTGTAGACAACATCTGTGCCATCCAAATGTATAATACTAAATGTGAAAGACACTAAAATATTACATTAACCTGTAGAACATAAAATTGAAAAGAGGAAAATGAAACACCATTGTTCCCTGTTGCTCTTTCAGGTTGAAACAACAACACAGATTAAGCCTGCCTTTTGGAGGTTGATGTGAATTAATCAACTTGTGTCGACTAACAAACCTCTCCTGCTCTCATCCCCGATCTGCGCTAAGCTACTCTGCTTGGGTGAACAGGTGTTCCCCTCAGGGTGGGATTTTAATTTACTGGTATTGATGTTTAAACTGCATTTAAGAGAAGTGTCCAATTTGTCTAAAAACAGAGCAGAACCAACAAGAAGCCGATAGCACGGAGTGGCTGTGACAGAGAGGAACGTCTAACGTTTATTTAGTATTCAAGTTATGTACTTTGGACTTTGCTATGTTGTCTCACAGTTGTCTGCAGCTAAATGCTACAATGGAAAACAAGTCTCACAGAATGACAAACAATAATTTAAAAGCAGAGTTTCTTTAACCAAATATGTGATTTTATCCAGACTCACAGGTGCAAAATGAGTAAAATAAAAGAGCTGTAAACCTGCAGGTTTTGAGATTTCCTCACCCACAATAAAAAAATATGAAGAAGTAAACCCACCAGTTAAAAAGACATGACAAGCAGGTTCAAATAATTTTAGAATTATTTGTATCCCATAAACCTCGCCTCCTCCAGATGTTCTCAAATAACAACTAATTCAGAATTTTGGGGTTTAATTAACTGCACTGATTTGCAAGAACATTTGCTGGGATTTCTAATGAATAATTCCACACAGGTACTCTCCAGACTCTCCTTTAGGCACAGCAGAGAAATCTGCGTATCCATTTTTCTTGTAATCTAATATGCCCCAAGCTTTTCAAGCACCGGTGACACCCACAACTTTCCAAAGAAGAAATGAATGTTTGGTAGCATGTCGCCAACAAGCTGGGCCACTTAAAACAGAACACATCAGTATTGCAAACACAAACACAACAACAGAGAACTGAAAAAAGATGAAACACTGATCTGATCAAAAGTCAGAGGTATCATTTTAAGGTATTGCCCAGATTACAGAAAGGCAGACAGTTTCAAAAACCTTCCCATTAATTTTTCCTTTTAACTCTACCAAGCCTCTGTTGCTCTCCATCTACTTCCTCAAAGTTGTTTTAAAATTTCTCAGTGCCTCTTTGTTCTTTTACTCTCATCCCTAAAGTACCATTGTACAATACATAAAAATACAATAGCTTGGAAATGATTTCTGCAGAAAAAAGGGGAAATCACAAATCATATCATTTGTACCATCTGTTTCCAACTACACAGGAAATTATAACTTATTTCTTTTTGTATGTTGCATACAAACTAGAGTGTGATATATCTTTACAAATAATACTTCTGATACAGACAAGTTATACCCAATAAGAACAAAGTTTCCGATGCAACAGTGTGATGAAATGAAATGAAATTTCTGCAGCCAGTGAAACACTGTCAGATTATCATTTCAAAGCAAAAAGGAAAGAAAGCATGACATCTGAACACCTGATAAAGTGCATATATGGGAGATTCTAGGAAAGTCATGAACAACGCTGATGATCATGTCGCAGCTTTTGTTCTCTGTTATAAAGATATAATCATTTCTACTAAATGATGTGAGGTCTTTTTAAATATTCGTTCATCCTAATTAATAATGTCACTTAAGGTAACACTGATATATGAGACAAGCCCCTGGTTGGACAGTCTTACTATGCAAGCCTAGACTTAAAGTTGGTGTATAAAGAGAAATTCTTCAAATCCAATAAAGCACAATAAAAATCACGTGTTTCACTTGTGTAATTATACTATATTTAAAATGACCATTTGGAACATTATTACAGAGCTATAACTAGTGACTCAGTAGCAAAGGGTCCTTCCAAATTAAAAAATAAATTAATTAAACAATGGAGCTTTTTTTTTCTTCAATTTATCAGAACAACAAATTGCATTTTTGTGTATGATGTTAAATTTCAAACCTGTATGCAAATAGTATAGATTTTTAAATTTAATGCGCTTTCATTGATGTGTTGCTAAAAAGGCCTTGTTTTCTGAACTGGCACACAGCCACACACATCAAAAAGTGAACACCACTATGAATAAAGTGTATAAAATGAAAGTCAAATGCAGGATTGCTGAATTAGACTGGGTTAACTTTAGCAAAGTCCTGCCAATTATATGGGGTGTTTATTTTAAGCAGAAAATGTCAAAGTCAATGTGGCTTACTTCTTGTGAGGCTTGTCCGTGTGTCTTCCCATTGCAGGTGTTTTTCTTCGAGAGGTCAGCAGAAGATTTAAGCGTTTCACTGTGCTGGCCAGAAGAATGGTTTTTATGGTGACCAGATAAGAGGCCGTCACCTGGCAACAGCGTCTCTGCCCACAGCCGACATACACTGTCCTTACAGCAGGTGAGCAGCACATTACACACTGCACCCCTGTTAGGGTAAGAGAGGGAGAAAAAGTGAGAGATTAAAAAAGAAGAGAAAAAAAAGAATATAGTAAAAGTGTGCCAAATTGTACTGACATTGACCGTAATTCTGTGGCTGAGGTTATTATTTGGCACGCAAAGCTGTGAAATTAATGGAAGTTTAATTTAAATTACAATTCTGTCTTCCAATGATTATTAAAACAAGATAACTGAGATAGAAATTATTATTTGCCTCAATCCATTTCACATTTGTGCTCTTTTTTTTTTTTTTTGCTTTTTCTGACCCTTATTTTGGCTTTCTTTGTGACAGCTCAAATTTATTTATTTAACTCTCAAATTATAGTTGGAGTTCAGTTAAATCTCTTTAATTAAGATAATCATGTTTTTATTTTTTTAAGGTTCAGCGTAGTTTTCTTATATTTAATTGTGTGGTTCTTCTGCCTGATGTTGCAACGAGAGCACCAGATTGCTGCAAGACCTCTTCTGTGTGGAAGCCCTTTGCAGGTCACATGCGATTAGAAATAAAGCTATGAAACAATTTGGAATTTGCCAAATTTATTCGACCCACACAATCTGAATTAACAGATTTTAAATAAACAAAGACAGACATCAAATCTGTCCACAACAAGTTGCCCCAAGCTGCTTTTTACTCCAATTTAAAGAAGATAAAGACCTAATATTTTTGAGCCATCCTAAGTCTGCTTCTTAACTTAGGGATTTTTTTTTCTTGTGCACAGCTGTATGAGGTTAGGTGAAAATGAACCAAAAGGAAAAAGGAAATTAGAAAAGGCTAGGAGATGACAAATTAACAGTGTCTGTACCGTGGCATGTACTTGCTGGTCTTCCTCCAGGAGAAACCGGTGACAGAGCGGGGATGAGCCAGGTAGATAAAGGAGAAGGCCATCTCTCCCTGGTCACTCATGCTGGCTTCTGGAGGTGTGAAGAGTGTGGTTACACCCATCTTCCACTTACTGGTGCTGTACCAAACCTTTATTAGGCAATCATCCTGAAAAGAAGAGCCAATGACAGATATAAGTGATACCAAATGTAGTTCTAACAAAAAAACACAAGTCACCAGAAGGCAGAAGTAAATTGTTATCTACTAATTTCACATGAATCTACAAAGTTCAGTTTTTAAGCGTGATTTAACACAGGGACACAAAGATGGCTGGTACACACTAGTTTGAATCCATACAGATTTGGTACCTTACCTGACCAGCTGTGGCAAAGAACTCCCCGTCAGGAGAAAACTTCATTAAATTGACTGGAGAAGCAGTCCTTCAGATACAAAATAAAATTATACTCAACACTTCATGTCAATAATTTTAGACTTTAAGATATGAAATAAATAATAAGTAATATTTAGGCCAAAATAAAATAGGTTCAAACAAATTGCAGCAGGACATGCACTCGGTCATTCTTGTATTGAATATAAAGTTACAGAAAAATGTGCATTAGCTGATTATATTTTAATGTCAATTTGGTGCATACAAGACAAATGAAAATCCCAATTTTAAAGTCTCTGTCTTGTTTTTGACTATTTTATAAATCTCCGTTCTTACTTGCTCTGCCAGATACACCTCCAGGCAGAACGACAGTCTCTTATACTCATTTCTGCCTGCTGCCCCCTTTCATCAGCTTCATCCTTTACTCCATCACCATTAGACCACAACTGCAGGCTACTAGAGCCTGTTAGGAGAGTGCAGCCTGGACACACAAACATATACAGATATGCTCCTTCAGGACAGCCATCATCATATTTTTGTTTGAAAAAATTATTTAAAATCAATATTTTGCTGGACCTATAGTACCACCCCAACACTTCTTTTTAAATCACCACTGTTTATCTTAATATGTCTGTGTTACTTAAGGAAGAACAATGGTTAGAGTACCTGTGGGGTGCCATGCTAGGTTCCGTACCATAGACTGTAATACAAATTGACCAGTCTTCTGCCATTGGCAGCTTAATTTCTATACAGGAAAAAACAGAAAAAGATAATATTCAAAACAAATATTTGATGTTCTGGCAATTATGTTGGCTGCAACTTGTGCAATAATTCGCCATTTGAATAAGCTTAGAAATAAATCAATTCCGTGTTTTGAGGGTACATGTGTAACTATAGCTTTAGCTTTAACAAGAGGCAACAGTGAACTTTCAGTTGAGGCACATGCAATCAGGTAACAATCAGGAAATTCTGCAGTAAAGAAATACGGTTTGTAATTGAGATGTTGTAAATTCTTCTCATTTCCTGTGGCTATTCTTTGACTCAGACACAGCAAACTTCTTTACAGATTACAGAACAGAAATAAAACGGTGAACATGACAATAATCGCATGATTTATTCAAGTGGTTTCAGAGGAACAATATTCTGCTCTATTTCAAATATCAAGAGAGTTTCACCACACAGAAAAAGCTTCATTCATTCTGGATGACCTGAAAACATGCATGACTGTACTGAGACTGGAAGAAAGTGCAGGCTACTCACGGTCAACGATGCGTCTTTTTGATCTGGTTGCTGAACAGGCTCAAAGACACACACGATGCTTCCATAGGAAGCTGCAATCTGCCAGCAAAAAAAGGTCAACATTTTAGATATACTACAAAACAAATAAAAAGGTATCACTGCAAACAGAAACATTGACTGTCCTCCATATTAGTTTATTTATCCAAATTTAAGTAATTCCAAAAATTTCTTGAAAGCTTAAACTTGTGCTCTGTAATATGGATGGAAAATACTCAGGATCTTTAATGAGAATCTGCACTAATTAGAAACAACTATAACTTGCTTTATGAGTCATGACTTATCTCAAGAGTCATAATGTTAACCTGAGCAAATGGTTGAAATTTCCATGACAGGGAATACAAGCTGTGTCTTTATTGGGGTAAATAATATGCCAACTGTCAGAGAGTGATTTCTGTGAAGAGGTGAGTCACATGCACATGTTTAAAAGTGTGTACACAGACATACAAGTCATCACATGCACAAGCATAGTCACATGGATGCCACACAATGGCTCAAACAAAGTATAAGACAGGCAGAAAAAAATAGGTTCTGCAGAAGCAGCACAGTTCAAATTTAATTAAATTCTAAAAGGCAGACACATTTATGCTCAGATCAAGTTCTGGGGATAAAGCAGTCAATTCAACATGAGCTTGTAGAGGGACTGCCAAAAAGAAAGAAAATGTGAGTTATAAAAAATTAAGTCTCCTTCTCTGTGGTTATAATGATGACTACTCTTTGGTCTGATTTTCATAAACCCCCAACTGAGACTTTAAGATGGTATTATGCTAATTTATATGAATATTACAAGAGACATCTAAAGGCTCTCATGAAACCATTACCTTTACCAAGAACAGATGAACAGTAGATCTAGAGGGCTAACTGTGATGGATGTAGCTTTTAAAAAGTTAATTTTACTGCTTTATGATGTTTGTAGAGCTCACTTGCTCCACCTCCATGCTGATTTTCTTTATCTGAATTCTCATCACAAGTAGACATATATATATAATTTCTAAAAATAATGTGGTAATATTTATGCTCTAATCATGAAACCCAATTACCCCTTAAAATAATGTACTTGGAAAATATATTCTTATTAGAAACAACTTATTAAAACACATAAAATGCATCTGAAGTGCTACAACACTTAAGTATGAGCACAAAGGACGTTCTATGTAAACTAATAGCATTGCAAATATCACAGTGTGCAGAGGGCAATGAAGTGGAAATGGCAAGCAGACCAACTTGGCATACTTAAACAGATGCTAGACCATGCTGGAGGCATGTGTGGGTAGTTCTGGCCCAACAGAATTGGATTTAAGGTCATAGGGGAAGAAGTGAAAGACTGGTTGAGCATTTTTTTAATATATTTATTTAAATTATAACAGTGTTGAATACACTTTTTAAAAAGGCTACCACCCTCCCTAATTAAAAAATAATCCCAGTTGCTTAGAATTCTGCTATATGCTCTTTATTATCAAGTTTATGCAGATGTCGCAAGCTGCTTTTGTGGCTTCTTTTGCAGCAACGCTACTTTTACCAACAAGCAGAACTATGAATACTCGACTGTATAATGACTGTTGTCGTTATGTGGCAAGTTTCGTTTCCAGGGAAACAAATATTAAGAAATGTGTAGTGTATTAAGAAATAATCTAAATTCTGTGTTAATTTTTCCCCTTTACTGTTTTTACTGAAGAATCAAATTTAAATTCATGACAAGAAACCACTATACAGGGTGAATATTTTGTAAATATACTGTATTTAGGTTTCTATAAATTCAGCCTGAGACAAGTAAACAGCATCCATGATGGACAACTTTTAAAGTAAAATCCAAAGTCCAAAGTTGACAGAAGTGTCATCCTCAGATAAAAGAAGAGAACACATTAATGGCACCGACTTATGGTTATGGCTTAGTCACATGAGTAAAAAACATCTACTTCCTTAAATAGGTCCACCAAAAGAAATGCAAAAAGAAAACCGTTCATTGTCTTTGTTCTGCATATGAAATGGGAAAGGCAATTAAGAAAATAACAGAAAATTAAATAACTATGGTTTTTTTTCTTAAATGCAAATCACAGATGATCTTTTGTTTGTGCCAACATTAAATGACTTGTCAGTGACAACAGTAAATGCACTTGTTGTACAATTACCAGCTCTACTGGGTGGTTTTTACTTCACTTAAGAGTTGATGACAGGAAGCTCCAGTTCATTAAGCTGCTCATTGATGTTGCCAACAAGTGACTTTCCTGAAAGCATAAGCTGCCAACACTTAAGACAGCAATACAGAATGCTAAAAAAATGCATTGCAAAACAGCTAATATACCAAAACAGCTAAAAATTTAGTCAAAGTGGAACTTGCTTACCACCCGATGTAATCAACCACACATGTGTGGTTATTATATTAAAGTAAAGTCAAAGAAAATGGTATGTCAGGGGGCCCTGCAGTGTTTAGCACGTTTTGATTTTTCCTTTTTAAATTAAATATAGGTCAGATGTTTTTTCAAACATTAACGTTAATTTATTATTGATTGTTGCTTTGTCCCAAGTACTTGTAGTTTGATCAACCCAAAAGACAGTTTATGGGTTTGGTATGTATGATGTCTTATAACTTTATTTAAGGCTGGAACTAAAATATATATGAATTCCATTTTTCAATCAATTAACCATTTTGTCTACAAAATGAAACTTTTAAAAAGCATGCCAGAGCACAAACTAACACCTTAAAATGATATACAACAAAAACGAGCACCAAATCTGCACCTTTTCTAAGCTCAAAAATACCAAACAATTAGTTGCTTATGTGGAAAAATAAATATGATTAAAACAATTAATGAGCTATAAATATGTTATCGTGTAATGGTCTTACAAAATTACTCTATGTGGCAAACCTTTTATCTTTTACTGAAATCTGGCTCCATTTATTTTCAGTGGGATTTGCTTTACTTACCATCACTGGGACCTCAGGCTTGTGCATTCAAGCACAAGTCAGCCTGAGGACCCCAGTGAATAAAAGCACCACACCATTGGTCTTACCTGCCCACCCTGCAATGAGCAGTCTACACAGCCGACCTGTATGTTGCCATGCTTGGCCCCTGGGATGATTTGCAGTCGCTCAAAATCACTGCCCAAAATCACCACGTCACAACCTGACGCATAGGCCTATCAAGAGACAAGACAGCAAGAGGGTTAGAGAAATGAACATGATACTCTAAGATTCATCCAGCCTGGATTGCATGAAGGGTCGCTTGAACTGCACTCCTCCCAGAGGTATTGTCAAGGCATCAAACATGCCATCATATGACAGCTCTCGAGTCCAAGCAGATAAGATTAGAATTCCATGCTCTATTTCTGTGGCGCTCAAAAGGAGCTCCTCACATGAACTGTGATTCACTGTGACTTTCCTCTTCCACAAAAGGACATAAGGACACAAATGGCTCCCCGATTAAGCCATTCTTGAAAAGCTGAAAAGCATGGTGCCAGTGTCTGAAATAAGCATTCTGACTCACCTGTCAAGGGGTCTGGTAGACAAAATCCACCAGTAAGGTTTTTCTTTTTTTTTTAAACCAGTCTCATGAAATAGAATTATTTTTTGAATAAAACGTACACTTAAAGAAAAAAAGAAGTTGATGATTTCAGCCCTCATTGCTCTGAAAAATTAGAACATTAAAAAATTTAATGTAATTTAGTTACTCTAATCAACTTAAATCTCCTTTCTTCACTGTCCAGACTCTACTTCAATCACATTCTTCTTTGCATGGTCTCAAAGGTTTGGCCGCTTCCTCACAGACTCATGACACCCCAGAATGACCAGTACAGGCAGGTCTTCACATACTGATGATTAGCTGGTGTTTATTACTTACTTGGAGGCAGAGCTGGGTGACAGCAGAGCATACAATAACATTTTGACAAGTAATAAAACAATAACACAGAAAGAATATAATGCAGCAGAGACTCTCATTACTTTTTTTTTAAATTACATATATTTTATTTGCAAAGTTTCCACCAGTATTATTTATTTAACTCTCTAAAAGTTTTGAGCTTTGATATCACATGTATTTCAGCTTCTGTTTTTCATAAGTCCGAAGCCCATTAAACAACTTTGTGTGGTACATTAGCACATTAAGTTTCAAAGGAATCTCCTAGGAAATCTGCTATTGTGACAAATCCGTTTACCCACTCCATGTGAATCAAAGCTCCTAAACTGCTGAGGGGGGAAATACTTCCAGAGTCTGAAATATCTTACCGTGAATGGCACATTGTTGACGCTTCCTACAGAGAAACAGTTGTCTCCAGGGTTGACAGCCCCCGTAAGGACCTGATGGAGATTCATGACTCTTGATTATAGTCCACGTGTTATCGTTCCTTTTCTTGCCCTTTTCACAGAACCCTCCCACTCCAGGTGAGATTCATGGGAAACCATGTGAAGGATTTGCTCATCTTTGTGTGCAACCTATAATTTCAAGTCAGCAGCATCACTACAGACTTGCTGTCAAAACAAGAAGAGGAGGAAGAGATAAACAGCACATGAGTTGGTTCAGCCAGCGTCAAGCCTCAAGTACATTACCAACTCCCGGATATTGACTGCAAATTAATTTTAACACTCAGCACTTGTAGCATTAGTGAGGAAGAAATAAATGTTTTTCTAAACCGTCTTTATCGAACCACACCAAGAATGCAAGGCATTCAGTAATCTTAATAACGTTTTGTATGAGAGCCTTGGTGTACCTTGGTATTAGTCGTTTTATTTAGCAAACAGACAGCTTAGCAAACTGGCACTAGAGCTCTTTTAAACCCTGTGACCCATCACCAAATTTAAAAATGCACACCATTAGTTCAACATCAGCACGTTTAGAGGTTATTACCAAGAGGGTTTAAAATGAAAGAGAGATGCAGTCAGCTTGACAGACCAGTTTCTAATTGTGCTATCAAAGTATTCAGCATCTGCAATAAATGTAGTAATGACCAGGATGGGTAAAAAGTGATAGGAGCTAAAATATGAAGGGGTTTTTTCACTGTGGCTATAATTGGGGGCACTGCACAAGCAAGGTGATGGTGTAGCTCATGTTTTGCAAGTTCTGTGCACATTATCTAGTTACAGGAGGGAAATCTGAAACCACTGTCAAAGGTACATATTTGCACATAGCTGAAACAGCACTTAACAAAAGAGAGTGTACAAATACAGAACAGTTCTCACAGAGTTACTGTTACTTCAGCAACAGCAACAGATGTGGGATTTAAAAGGGTTTACTAATTACACTTTAACAAACAGTATTTAACCTCTGTGTATTTGGCAGCGACGTAAATTCAATACAAAGAGTCCATTAATCGAAAGGGTACAGGAAATGTGTCAGAAGGGGTAAATGGATCACCGGTGCAGGTTACACCTTAGTGTAACCCTACAAGCCCGGCACCTTATCATACAAACAAGGGCTGAGCAGTCTATGCATATAATACGTTTAAACAAGTATAGATTACGTATCGACTGCAGGTGCGCTACTGAAAATAATGAACGAAAAGTTTCAGAGATAGTTTTAACGATCCAAAAATGTAACGCTACAGAACAAAAACACTACCACCAGAAGTATAAAAAAATCCACGTCAGAGGGGTTAACCTATGCTTCCTGTGTTGTGGCAACTCACGTGATAACGTTTCACAAGCCAGCGCATTAAAGCACAGCTACCGACACCTCATCTGACTAGCATTTTTTCTCCCGTTTAGAAAAAAAGCGTGCATTTAGCTCATTGTCCCAAAACAGACATTTCATACATGTTTTCAATCCCTTCAGTCGTTAAACTTGACTTAGCTGTCAAGTTTAACTAGCTATCAGCAGTCCTTCAGGACACACAGTAACACCACCAGTAGTTATCCGCGTACCTTGTGCTGCTGCTTGTTAACATCTCCTGCAGATATAACATCAACAGTTACTCCTCTCGCCTGCTGTCTTCGGTGAATACAGTTATAATCTCCCGGATTCGGTCTCAGTTTAGCTAGCTTCAGCTAGCGTTAGCTCGCGCTAACCTCTGAAGCTCGCTCTCTGAGCACTATTAAGCTACAACGTTAGCTGTAGGTCACGTATGGCGCACATTTGCCCAACAGTCTCTACTTTACGACAGAAGAAACCATCTATTGACTTATCAAAGTGCTGACTCTGAGTAGGAGTCCCCCTCTGGCCGAGGTTAGCAAATAAAACCTTTCCAAAGAGGAAGCTTTTCCTTATGTTGAAGATATGTGATGATAATGACTGTTTCGCTGCAAAGCATCACGGTCCTTGTAGTTTTAAAACCTTGCTAGCGCTCTCGCGCGTGACGTTCACGCACACAGTTGAAGGTAACGGTTTTTAACTGCAGTGTTTTTCCTGGGTGCAATGGCTTGGTAAACAGTTAAATACAGTCATACCTGGAGATGGCTGTTTTAACGTATTCCTTTAGACTTTTAAAATGTAAAAATATCACTTTTATGTTGCCCAAACAATTTTACATTAGCACTATCATACAGTAGCAGTATTATTGAGCGCTTTACTGACTGTAGGTTGACCAGTTCATAACCAAAAAATATGGGGTGAGGAATATGCCTGTATTAGGGACTGGCATTTTAGCCAATAATGGAGGAAGTTTGAACTGTTGATACATCTAACGCAGCTCTGTAATCAGTCATTTGAAATACAAATACTATATTTAATAGGTAAAAACATTAGCTGTAAACGACAGCTAAAATTTGTATTCATAAAATGGCTATTAACCCATCTCCTTTTGAGCTGTACTTATCTTGTTTGAGTCAAATATTTTTATTTGGAAAACTATAACCTTTCAAAATGTGGGGCATTTTCTCAATTTTTGGGAGACAAGCACTAAAAATACTTAGCAGTCCCACACAAATTTGGACACCTGGGCCTCCTAACTACATTAACATAGCTGTGAAAATGTATTTGAGCCTGCCTGATTTCTAATTTTTTGGTTTTGTTTTTTTAGGGTGGGTTGAGGGGGGTGGGTTGTGCATATTTGTCACACTTCATCACCAAAAGAAAAAATGTATTAAGTGAAAAAAGTTATTCAAATCTACTTGGCCCTGTGTGAAAAACTACCCCCACCCACTCATTAAGCGATATGATAAGATAAGACAGACCTTTATTAGTCCCACATGTGGGAAATTTGTTGTGTCACAGCAAAAAGTGGACAGTACAAGTTACAGTAGTAAAAGTTAAGCTAAACAATGGTATAAGATAGGAATAATAAGATAATAAGATACTATATACAGTAGAATGAAAAAATATTATATGCAATACTATATACTGTAAAACAGAAAAAGATGCTACATTGTCAGGAAAAAAATTACATTTAGTTTTATTGCACTAAATGTTGTCACAACGTGCGTGTTTGGTCAGCTGCAAAGTCTTTTTTTTTTATGGAATCTAACAGCAGTATGAAGGAAAGACCTGCAGAATTTCTCCGTCCCACATAGTGGTTGCCGCAGCGTGCCACTAAAGGACCTGCTCAGTGCTGTCAGAGTCTCCTGCATGGGGTGGGAGATGTTGTCCAACTGGGATGACAGCTTAGCCCCTATTCTCTTGTCACTCACCTCCTCCACTGGGTCCAGAGGGAATCCTAGATCTTAGCTGGCCCTCTGGATCAGCCTGATCAGTCTCTTTCTGTCCCCAGCAGAGATGCTGCCACCCCAGCAGGCCACATCATAAAGAATGGCAGAGGCCACCACAGAGTCATAGAAGGTCTTCAGGAGTGGGCCCTTCACCCCAAAAGACCTGAGTCTCCGTAGTAGGTACAGCCTGTCTGTCCATTTCTGTATAGAGCATCTTAATTGTGAGTCCAGTCCAGTTTTTTTTTCAGATGAACACCAAGGTACGTGTAGCTATCCACAGCCTCAATGTCCATACCTTGAATGTTTAGTGGTTGCAGTGGAGAATGTTTGTGCCTGCAGGAATCTACCACCAGCTCCTCTGTTTTTCCCTTGTTGATCTGGAGGTAGTTCTTCTGGCACCAGTCCACAAAGTCATGGGTCAGTTCTCTGTACTCCTTGTCGTCCCCATCAGTGATGAGGCTGACTATTGCAGTGTCGTCAGAGAACGTCTGCAGGAATAGCATAGAATAGAACAGCTCTTTACTGTTTGGCATCGCTCCGTTGTGTGTAATAATGGAAGTATCTACACAAAAAACACAGACATTTACATTTACACAAGAAAGATCTGTACAAGTTATACATACACATGTGTACATATGGATACATCCATACATTATATGCACATACATACACATATACATATATGCATGGGTACATAAATACACACACATATTTCCACATACTTTCGTACAAATAAATGCCATCTGAGGAGCAGGTGCAATGTGAAGTGCAGTGTGATATTGCACATTGAGTGTGTGTGTGTGTGTGTGGGGGGGGTGATGCTACTGTTGCTACTATAATAAATACAGTTTATAGAGGTAGGAGTCTTGGTTGCATTATATTATAAATAAAAATACGGTTTATAAATAAAGTGTAATGTCCATGAGTGTTGGCAGTACAGTTAACCTTCAATCAGGGTGGAAGTAGGGTGTGTTTAACAGCCTGTAGGTAGAAGCTTCTATCGAGTCTGTTTGTCTTTGACCTGATAGACCTTTAGGGTTTACCAGAGGGAAGGGGGGAAAAAGTGAGTGTCCAGGGTGTGAGGGGTGATGATACTGGCTTTCCTCTGAAGTCTTCCTGTATAAAAGTCTCTGAGGGGAATTAGTGAAGGGCCAATTGCCCGCTCTGCTGCACTCACCACCCGCTGCAGTTTCCTCTTGTCCTCTACAGTGCAGCAGTTGAACCAGAGTATGCAGCAGTAGGTCAGAAGACTCTCAATGGTAGAAGTTTACTAGCAGTCTCTAGAGTAATTGGGCCTGACGCAGCTTCCTGAGAAATTACCACTTTTGTGATTTGTGATTTCCCTACCTGGTGGGAATTGTTTGTGGACCAGGTAAGGTCGGCCGAGATGTGAACTCAGAGAAACTGAAAGCTTTCTACCCTTTCTACTTCCTCCCCATCAATGTAGAGGGTAGAGTGCTTGGATCGCCTTGTTCTCCTGAAGTCGATTATCATCTCCTTGGTCTTGGCATTGTTCAGATGCAGGTTGTTCTTGTCACACCACTGCTTCAGATGCTGAACCTCCTCTCTGTAGGCTGAATCATCATTGTTGTCAATCAAGCACTGGGAAGCACTGGGAGAAGTTGTGGGAGAAACCTGCAGTGTGGACGGGGAAGAGGACCGGTGCCAGAACCATTCCCTGTGGGGCCCCCATACTCAGGGGCAGATCTAGAGACATTTTCTTAGGGTGGCATGAGGGTGGCAAGGAAATCAAGAGGGGTGGCAAAATCAAAGTTCTCTTTTTTTTTCAAACAAATTAGCAGGTGGTTACATATGGTTAAAATTATTCAAATAAATATAGTCTATAACTTAATTATTTTCTGTAGCCCACATAATTAAACAGTTTAGTTATATAAAACATGCACATTTTGATTTAATGTACTGTATAGACTGTATAATAAATAAATATGTAGCCCAACAAGTATAAAATCAAGAAAGTAAAAATACTGGCAGGTTGCTTTACAAACACAAGTTTGACTTAAGTTTCACACTTTTTTGATAGAAAAAAATCTAATTGTTGCTTAAATTTAGACAAAATGTCAGAAATCTGCAGTCATGAACAAAAATGTAAAGCTAATTTTTCATGACTTGCTGGGTCCAAAATATAATTGGCCATTTG
>VUQR01011825.1:0-24021 GCA_015108515.1 Hemichromis elongatus
CCCCCCCCCCCCCCCCATGTGCATATCCAAATAAATTAATAAAAATTAATAAATATAACTAATAAAAAAAATCAATAAATAACTATCAGATTCCCAAATATAGTTATTGACACCATACACCATAGGAATGAATTCGGGCCAGTCAGCTATAGCAGAATGTTTCCCAACACTTCCTCGATACCAAAATGCCAAAATTTACAACCACAGCCATAAAAATAAAATGTTATCCATTTTCTTGTGTGTGTGAGTTGTAACGTTTCGGTGAGGCAGTGCTACTTCTGGCCTTTATCAGAGGTAGCTGGCCATGCCTCAGAGCTTTCTTTGACTTTTTTCTGCCCCCTTTCCATTCTGTCTGCACTCAGATCAGTTGATAGATACCTGTACAGCTTGGCACTGAGAGCCAGCCTACTCTCTCATCCATGAAATATAGGCTTCACTTAAGAGCCTCTCTGCTATTAATACTCTCTCTCTCACACACACACACACACACACAGCTCTATGTGCACACTTTGCCAGAAAAAGCCAGATACACAACAGACAAAGTCCATGAACCAGCTCATCCATGCCGATTAGATTCAGCATTGACTCACGCAAACCTGCAAGCAAAATGAAGATGACACCTCGCCCACTCTTCAGATGACGACAAATTACACACAGAGACTGACGTGGGAAGGGAAAAGAGACAAAGATGAAGAGTGAAAGGGGCTTTGGCCGAATAGATGATAAAGGGTCAAAGCTGTGGCGACGTGGACAATTCGTCCAACATAGAATTTCCTTTTTCAGCTAACAAACTTGGTCAAAGTGATGCATCAACATGGTCCATCCTCAGTCCTTTTTGATAGAAAGGTTATCCAGTTCCTTTCTTGACTAATAGATGACACTCAATTCTCTCAGGTCCACATGCCACTTAAACCAACCAATATTCAGAGGGCTGGCTGAATCAATAAACTAATCAAATAATTTAACACTGCATAGTCATCAAGCTTCTGTTTTGCAATTTAGACAAACAAGGCTTTGTGTTCCACTGGGATTTGGGGGTCTGTATAAAAACAGGACAAGTAATTAAAGTAATGGGAATGTCAAAAGGAAACTGTCACCCTTTCCTAACGTATTAGTTTTCCCTAATAAAGTAATGATCCACACCACGCTGGTGTCGTCTAGTACTGCAGGTGTCAAGCTTTGCTATTATGGAAAAATCTCTAATCTCTGATAATCCAGTTAACACGTTATTCAATAAGGATTGCAATTTGGATGAATCCATGTTGCTCTGGTACAATGCTGTCCTCTATTGGCTGCTAAAAACTAAAAACTAAAAAACAAAACCCCAAACCAAGGAACATTTTATCCCCTCCAAATCACCACAGCTGAGGAAGTATTCCAAAGATGAGAAATTCCTGTTGGATTGTGTGTTCAAATTGTGGTGTTTGCACAGCTCCTTAAGGCTTTTGCCTTCCACACCCAGCGCGAATGAGAACAGGTGGCTAGACGGTGAGAACTGAGGATGGGGGGGAGGGGATAAAACAAGAGGAGAGAATCAAAGACGCCTTTGAAGTGGAGCACTGTGTAAACCCAAGCAGTGGTCTGGCAGTCTTTAAACTGCAGAGATGAGGAGATGCATGACTGGAAGGATGCAAGGACTGAGAGAGGTGGCCACAAGATGAAGGGTTAATGAGCTGAGGTGAAGCAGTGATAAATGGCGCTATGAGACAGAATGACTACAGGTGTATGAGCAGGAAACAAACAATGGAAACTATTGACTAGGGGATGTATAAGCTAATTACACTTGCATTTCATTTTAGAGATAGAACAAGGTGACATAATACTACTGTCGATCTTTCATTTTCCATCAGTCTTTTCTTGCCTGTCAGTCTAACCACCCACCTATTCCTGAACTGAGTCATCAGTTTACTGATGAACTGATAGCCAAAGAATTTGTTTGCAGCTTCAAAGACTTGTCGAGTTTTTAAAAAGAGGAATCAAGAAACTATTTGCAGTCTCCAGGAGCTCTATTTATTTCGGTTTTGAGTCATTTTTGATGTAGGAATTGGTGCAATATGGATGGGTACAAAGCTGTAGGGAGGGTTAAGACAGTCTAAATAGAGATATGCCCGAAGTCAGTCCTGATGACTTTAGTGTCTCCCCTTTTTCCTTTAGGTTACACTAAATGAACATATATATCAAAGGTTGCCACACGATCACCAATTCCCTTTTCATTTATTCTGGAGATATCTACACTAACTTGGATTAGTACACAATATTGTCATAGCTGACAAATAGTTACACTTGTTGACCTGCTGGCTTTATTTTCAATGACAGTTCAAAGGCAGCTCACCACGCAAAGCCTTTGAGGTATGGATCACCACCAGGGCAAACGTCAGGATGAATGTGCATGACTAGAATGTAAATCAAGGGGATTAAAAAAACAACATGAACTAAGAAAGAGGAAAGTATGACATACAGCAGCTGATGTATGCTTTAGAAGAATCTGTCCAGCTCTACTACGGATTTTCAGAGACTTGAATCAGTGCCAAGGCCCAACGAATCTTTGGTGGCAGCGCAGCACCTTACTAAAATAAGTTGAGTTTTTTGCATTTTATTTGACACCCATTTATATAGGTTGTGGAAACCTTTTGAAAAGCATTAACAAGCTGCTGGCATGAATTAAAAGACAATGCAGCCAATCAACCAGTAAACAAAGTGGTTAATAGAGTTCACTGTCTATTAGACATGTTTGCCCCCTGCTGGTCAGTTTATTTTTACCACTTAAAAAAATGCTTGTTAGATCATATTAATATGAAGTATATGAATATACTGGTCTTTACAGTTGTGCTTTTATGTTAAAATTCTTTTAAAAAAAAGAGTTGTTAGCAATTTTAAATAGTTAATAAGTTGTGTTATATTACATTTCTTACATCTACACCCTCACAGCTACAATATTATGTAATATATTACATTAAGCTATTTGAAAGTTGGCATGTGAATTATGTAAATTTAAGGCCCACAGTTCTTTATTTAATTAATCTACTTTTGCTTGTGCGTAGTCCGTCAGTAAACAACTACAGCTCTAATGAGAGAGAATTACAAAAGCCAATTACGCAAGCACAGAGTTTAGAAACCCAACACCTCACAGGGGGTCCTGTTACACTTCCAGAACCCACCTGGTGGACGATATGACACCCCCCTGCTGTTGCGACCTACATCCATCCTTCTCTTAGGCATAAAATTGATATGTTGGTGAATGCAAAAGCTGCATCTAAACCAGATGTGAGGCTCCCTTCTTACAGAGTCTACAAATGGGTCCCAACCCCCCCCCCCCCAAAACCTCAGGATAATACCAGTCCATCACAGTAGATGAGATCATCAATGATTTTGTGCCTTAAAAAAAAGAAGTAATAAACTTGTTTGTGTATTTTCTGCAACAATGTGCACAATCAGTATTACAAAGTCAGAAATTGTGTGCCTGTTTCAAACAAACATTCCATTACCCATTCTTCTCATTAAAATCCCCAAATGCAGAAGGGAAGGAATGGTACAGGAATTTCACTCAAGACTATAACCTCAGCCTGGCTGTTGAATTTGAATGCAAGGATATCATTGGAATTCAACAGGCAACCTCCGGCCCCGCTGGATATCAGCCGGCTACATGCGTAGGCCATCTTCATTTCCGTGACCAACATACATAATCCCCATCTAGACCAGCCTGTTACAGTCAATTACGGGGTGATTCGGATAGAGAGGAAAATGTGGAAAAATGACAGGGGGAAAGGAAAGGCGCGAGGGACAAAGCCATCAGTGAATGAAAGCAGAGCAATAGGAAGGGTCGACTTTAACCCAACACGGTCCGAGAACCCAAAGGTCAAACTATGATTTATATCACGGAGTCAAAGTTCCCCAGGCTTGCATTATCTGTAAACATCAGGCATAGAGCCCAAGTTCCTGCAGGTCTGTCAAAATAAAACCCCTTAAAAAATAAAAATAAAAAAACCTCCAAAAGTGCAGAAACTAAACATGCCATTCACACATTAAAAAGCCAAGTTTATTAGTAAAGTATTTTGCTTCCTGACCCATATGAATGCTATTAAGAGATACTGCTGACGCATTCTGCATCCAAACAAGCCCTGAAAAGGAGAAAACACAGCAGGTCAGGGAGTGTTTCCATCTCTGGAAACTATCAAGCCATGATGCTTACCATCTACATGCCAATACACTGACACAGCTTTGGTGATAAATCTAAAGTTTCCATTATCTGGCACCGGCCACCATTGGCTTCCTTCTCCCTTCCCCCTCACCTAAAACCGAGTCTTCTTCAGTGCTGCAACAGCCAGAATGCATTCAAATGGCCGGGCACCCTGACAGTTTTATTTGCCAGATCGTCTTGTTAACACAGTGAATTGAGGGGCCCACCCTGTGTTATGCAGATCACACCAGGTTACCGAGGGGACAGACGTCAGCAAGCCATTCAGGGCCGGGTTAAAACTCAACCGTGATCCCTCTTATTCTGGTGCAAACACCATCTCTCCTCCTTCCTATGTCCTTTTCTGCTTCTCTCTTTATCTCCTCAGAACCGCTTTTAGCCAGCTGAAGTTTCAGCCAAAACTAGTTGCATACAAGGGCAGGCTTTGTCCAGCGCCAGTCAGCTCTGGCAAAACCTGAACTAAACCTACTGCCTTAAATTAAGTTTTATGTTGTGCTGCTGGACAGAGGAAATGAAAAAGTGTTAATGGCAAGATCTCATCTGGATTTGCAGCCTGCTTCAAAAACAGGTTAAGTGTAGTTTTTCAGGTGTGAAAACACACTGGCGTCACGCAGAAGAAAGTCATGTGATCCGCTGGGTCAGACAGCATGTTCAGACTCGGGGTTAATGTTAATAAGGCTGGTAATGAGTCTCATTAGTACAGCGAAAATCAATCAAGCCAAAGGCAAGTATTAATAATTTAGCAGGAACATGTTGTGCAAGGAGAATCTCCTCCTATCACTAACCTACACAGAGCAGCCAACTTGGCTTACTCGGTTACACATGCACACTAGCTCACAAGCAGCCAGCAAAGAGAAACTCTTCCATGAGTCCTTTTTGTACCCACATCAGGACAGCAGGCTTTTTCACAACTTCAAAGATACCAAAAGACGTTTAGATGTCCTGGTCCACTGTACCTGTAACATTATGCAGACTGGGACAATTTGGTTTACTTTGGTCTGTTACCCAACTGTCTGTCTGTATTTTTGTGTATATTTTTATTTTTGTACACAGGTCTTTCTTAAAACAGAGTTCTTGATCTTAGTGAGATGAATAAAGTACTTATCACTACTAATTATTATAAGGATCGCATTTGATTAAAACAACAGCTACAGCCAAATCTCAAAGGGATTGTCTCCTCACTTTAGCATGAATAACTAATTCCTGAAAACACTCACTTTTATAAGCCTGCCTGAACCTAAACCAGGCTTAGATTTGTAAAGATTTAGAGATTTAACTAGACCCCCTAAACCAATAAAATGTTTAAAAGGACCTACTCCTGTTAATATTCTTTTATAAACATATCCCATTATTTCAGACTGTATTTGGGGAGGAAAAACAATAATCAGAGGGGGCATTTATGCTGATATTTAGAATGGTATTTTTTGCCACTTTAAAGCAAATAACACAATATAAGAGCAAGGGATACAAGATGAAATGGCAAAGAAAGTGTTAATACTGATCTCTTTTCAAATACATACATTTATCAGTGTCTCAAATTTATAGTTAGAAATTTGGCAGCAACATAAAGAGAGCAACATCCTGACATCCCAATAACTCCAGGGACTAATCCTAAATTATCCCAGATAGGAAATCAAGGTCATCATAAAATTTAAATCAAATTTAAATTCAGCTTAAAGAAAAGACTCAGTGGTACAACAGTGTTTTGAGTTGAGTCCATCAGCAAAGTGTGAGCCTTCAGCATACATGGATAAATGAACCAAAATGTCACGGCAGATGATCCAGTAGGGTGGATATTACCACATAATCTATTACGAATATGTGTTGCTTCTTTTAAACAGCTACTGTGACCAGAGCAAGCAGTAAACGTACGCACATGCACGCACACCCCCACCCTTCTCATTCCTATCTCTGACCCAAGGGTCACTTTAAGTCCACTGCATTGCAAAACATTACAAGTATGTCTTAAAAAAAGGATAATAACTTTTTAAAAAGCATGAAAACACATTCAGTTTGGCCTGCTATAGAAGCAGGACACTCCTCAAGAAGTCACTGCCTTTTTCTCTGTTTTGCCTCAGACACAAAGACTTGCTGGAGCAATAAAACAGCCTTTTGCCTCAGCACACAGTCGTGTTCCTGTGTCCACTGACTTTTTATTCCAGCTTGGTGGGGGTAGAGGGTGGGGGGTGAGGGGCTTGACTTTTTATTGTTGTACTGCACAGACGAGCAATTAAAGGCTGCATTCCTGAGTCTGCCGTTGCCTCTGTATAGTTACCGGCAAAGGAGACTGGATGGTCTTTATGGCTCACAAACTCCCAGCCTATTGTGGAATCCGATCACAACGACAAAACACTTCATAAATCCATGCTCTCTGAATGAAATGTCTCCGACCCAGCTGACTCTTGTTTTGCCAAAACACTGAGGTGAGTTATAACGTCTTTTGATGCATTCTACATCTGTGAGAAAAATGGTACTAAAATAGTTCTAACATGCTGCATTACAAGGTCATGCTTTGTAGGCTGTACAGGTGTAAAAACACAAGCTTCTCAGTGTTACTCAACATATAGTTTAGGGCTTCTCCGTGTAAGCCTTTGTAGGGGGCGGGGTCACGCAGCCTATTTTTTTCCAATGCTCACAGCATCTCCACAGTTGCACAAGCATAGCCACTGCCATTCACACTCTGACCCAATCCTCCCGTACTCCACAGCAGGATTACGTCTTCCAACAATATGCAGTTTGTTTCGCAGCATAAGCACATTTATACCCTCACAGTTGTGACAGCGTGACTGCAGAAGCAGCGGGCTTGAATCCTTCCTGCTGCATGAATGGTCTCTACTGTAAAACTATTATCCTGGAACACACAGGGGCAGAACAATTGTTTTCTCACAGTATGATGCATGGCTGACTCTATTCAGCGACCCGAGAGTTCGGAAGAATTCTTGAAGAAGAAATCCCAGTGTGAAGAACTGCTGCTTTGGCAAACTGGGTGCAGGAGCGCAGCAAATGACTCCTGCTTTAATGCTCCTCAATCAATGAATGAATTTAGTGACTTGAAAAGATGCAAAATACAAAAGAATCATTGGACCCCCCCTCCTCACTGGTGTGATATGGCTTGCTTTCCCATCTGGGTGAACTAGTGTGTTACCTCCATTTGTGCAGGGCAAAGCCAGGACACTGATCTCCACAGGTGACACAGGGCTGTCCTCTCTGAGGCTCATCTACGGGGTTCTGCTTGGAGTAGAAAGAAACACAGGTGACAATAGCAGGTCCCCTAAACTCCTCACTGCATGGGGCTTTAAATGACTGTCATCAATTAGCTGGTAATCTCGGCTATTTACATAACGCATTGCATTTTTAAAGTGTAGCACTATTTTAAATGACGTCCTTAGTATTACTTAAAAACACATGGGGGGGCGGGGGGTATGTAATGGAAATACGTGTGTGCGCTTCAGAATTCGCTCAGAAAGCAACTGTGCGCAACAGAAAACACAATGCTGACTGTGTTGTTGTGTCACATCTCGAGTCACATATCTCAGCAGTTCAGATTATACTGGATCTCCTTAGCAACAGGACGGAGCAGATAACCGCACAACAAACACGAGCATACCGCGTGCAGTGGGAGCTGCGCTGTGGAAACCATCAAACCTCTACTAACTTTATCCAGCCAACTTACCGATCTGCTGGGATCTCTTCTCCTGGAGCTGCGACTGAACATGACCGCTTGAACCCAAAAGAGCAGATGTACAGTCGTGCGCTATCGAGGCTAATTGAGCAAAGCGGAAACTCAGGATTAAAAATAATAATAATTATGATAATAATAATAATAATAATTTTTTAAAAATCCGCTCAAGACTTGTCTAAAAGTGCGCGGAGCGCTGGCGGCTGTCCTGCCCTATTAACCTCCTTCATTAATGAATGAAGCCTCGCTGTTCCGGGTAACAGCTCCACCTTGTTTACCCACAGCCAATGGAAGTCTGGCAGTGTGTTTTTTCCTTTTAGAAAAAGAAATAAAGAAAACGGAAAACAGTTATTATAACATTTTGTTAAAAGTGGTGATTCGTTCATTCATTTGTTGTTGTTCTATTAGTTTAAAAGCTAAAAGGAAACGTGGGCTGAAAGTTGAGCAAAGTTTAAAAGTGCAGCAGCGCATATTTTTAAAACACTCACCGAGAGAGAGAGACGTCCACTACTTACAGTGGATGGGTAAATAACAACAAATAACAGCGTTATCACTGAGGAAATACATTTTTGATGGGTTTAAGGCTGTAATCACATGTTTCAGTTCCTTGTTTCTCCTCTATTAGAATTAATTCATGATAGCACTTTGATTCAAAAAGAAGAAGAAAATAATGCAGTCTTTCTTTTACTTTACCACAAACATGCACTGAGCCCTCCTGGGTGCTTTCCTCTCTTTGGTGTGACAGCGCTGACTCTCCAACAATTGCCTTCAACTTATCACCAGAGAAAAGGCTTTTTAACATCAGGGTAAGACTGATCTGACTCACAGGCAGCTTTTATGCTGCTCTGACAGCAAACTTAAAGTTCAGAGATGCAACAGTAATGTGTGGATGGTTCCTGTGCAAAGTTCTTTTGTATTTTATATTTCTGTCTAGTAGATGTAATGTATTTTTTCTTTCTTTTCTTTCTTTTTAAATGAAGTGGCAAGATTGCACAGATGTCACTGTTGCCTCACACAGCTCCACGGTCGGTTTGGAGACTTGCAAAGCCGTACTGCTGATGTGCACAGCTAAAGAAAGGGAGCCTAAATCTTGACACCTGTTTGGACTGTTTGAGAAAGCGTCTGTTGTCAGATATGGTGATGGCTGATAAGAACCAAGACAGACAACACTGCAGGTGTTGTTTCCTTTAAAGGCGATGAAACAAGGAGCAGACAGACAAACTGCTTGTCTCAAGGACACAATCACAACCTTGAGATAATCATGGATGAAGGTGAAAAGCATCAATAGTCAAAGTGTGAAAGAATAACAGAGGAACGGGAAAGTGAATCCACATTTATTCACAAAACAGACAAGTACCTTTCCAGATTCCGGTTAACTCACCTTTGCTTCGGGTCATCGTTTCAATGACCTTTTACCTGCATGAAATTCTTCACAATGTTTTGTTGCCTGAGCACATCAGAAAGAAAATGTGTCATTCTTTGGTGCATTTCTAAATGTTGCATACAGTGGAGTGCAAAGGCCTTGAGCTATCCCTCATTCCTTATCAGGAAATGGGAAATGGGTGCAATGACGGATTGAAACATCTGCAAACATGCATTGAAATACAGTACATAAGGCAAAAGCAGAGTTTGTACAATTTTAACTCTCTTGTAATTTCTTGAAGTATTCTTCAGGAGTAGTTCTCCAGGCTTCTTAAGGGACATTCAAAGCTGTCCTTTGGATGTTGGCTGCCTTTTGTTATTATCTCCATCAAGATGATCTCAAACTGCTTCAATAAGGCCAATCCCTGACTGTCCCATTGTGTTTTACTATCCAGGTATGTTTTTTTGCATTGGCAGTGTGTTTGGGAACAATGTCGTGCTGAACGGTGGCCATGTATACAGACACTTTGCAGATTGTATTGCACGATGGGTCAAATATTGACACTACTTATAATTCCATCCTTTTTGACAAGATTCCAAAACCATGACAGAGCCTCCACTGTGTTTTATAAACAGCTGTAGACACTCTGACTGTCACTCTCTCCTGACCTCATCCATACATGTTGAAGATGATTCGAACCAAAAATTTCAGATTTGGATTTATCACTCCATAAATCATGTTGCCAATGATTGTCCAGCTTTTTCACTCTGCTTCTGTTCATTAAGCCATTTTCCCACTCTGACCATTAGTGAGTGGTTGCTACCAAGAAAGTGCTTAAAGATGCAATTTACAATGCACACTTTGCCAAATTCTCTGTTACAACAACACTGGTTCATACCTCACGTTATGTGCCTTTTTTGTGCTTGAATGATTCATAGATCAGTGTTAAGTTGTTCAACAATAAAAAAATAAAGAAAACCCTTTTTTTTTGAAAATGGTTAGCACTGAAAATGAGTGAAAAAGAAGGAGAACAGTTATGAAAACAAAGGCTGGCTGCTAAGAAGGAAAAAGAAATTTGGAGTACCTCAAGATTTTTGAGCATTTTCTGAAACATATTTACTGCATGCAACAGAGTTTGTGACAATTTATGACCATGCAGGAGCCTGCTCATATAAATAACTTGGTCACAGGAGAGAAAAAGAAAAAGGACATGTGGTAATTGTAGTAAAGGGAATGGAAAGGAACGGGAATAGGAACATATTCCAACTACAGCAATAATGCAAACCAGTAGATGTAAAATGACTTAGATAACAAAACAATATCATGGCCGTAGAAGAACACAGAGACGGTTTTGTTTTTTTCATTTTAATCATAGTTGTTTTTTTTCTGTAATATTTTATTGTACATAGTAGACCTGCGGTCCGGGATCACACTGTTAATATAACTGTCCTGTGCTTTACATGGACAATGGGACCGGTTTGAATGTAGAATATGAAGAACTTGCTTCCACTGGTTGTCATTCTGATTTAAAATTTTCAACATTTTTAAAATCCTCGGTCTCTCAAGTAGTCAAAGGAAGTTGTCTCATTGGTCTGGGTGTGAGGTACAGCCCATTGCAGGCTAACTATAATATTGTTTTGCTGCACACAATTTCCTGCTTTGGAAAATGCATTTTGAAGTGCTTTGAAAATGTTTCAAAAAATGTGGCAAGGCAGCTGAGGGAAAAGTGTAACACATAACGCTGGGTATGTATCTGGGCATCCAAATTATTTGTGCGTGCATGCCGGGCCTCAGGCTTACTACTAAGCCTCAGTTCAAAGTCAGCCCAGATTACCTTTAGGAATGATGATGATAATGATGGTGAGGGAAGCTGACCCTGGGGACTCATGACTTTAAAATTCCCCTCATTAAGGCTCAGGTTAAGAGTCTAAACACGCTTGGCAGAATCAAAAACAGCTTTCATGCTATTTCCAGGAGCAATGCAAGAACTAGGTGGCAGTCAAGAAAAGCTCCTTTTTTGGTTGCATGCTAAACAGGGAAAAGTGAGGTTTTTTTTATACACTGAGCTGCTGCTGCCACATGCATCAGTTGATTCTAGAGAATTAGCCTCAAACCTTCTAATTAGGTCCATTTTTCCTCAAATTTTTTCACCATGTAGCTTGTGAACCTTTGACCTACAGAAGTCTGACAGGGCTGATTTCGAGTCATCATTCACAAGCTTTGGAAATGCTGCTCAAAGGTTCTGAGAAAGTCTAATACAGCAGCTTAGATCACACATATAATCCTTGTGGGAAGGTCTGTGAGACTGGGCTTCAACAAAGAGAAAAGAAAATCCATGTGTACTCACTCATATAAAGACATGGAGGATACACAGATCGATCGAGTATGTAAATGTGTAAGTGTTCGTTTATTCATTTGCCTAACAGTGGAAAAATCTGATATGTACTGTTTCAGTTTGCAGACCTATTGTTGAAACACCTTTATTGAATATTGCCCGTTCTCTGTCTCCACTTAACCCTAACTATCTTGGTCACGCACTTGCAGACAAATCAAAAGGCGTTTTAGAGGAAAGAGAAACCTCTAGCGCCATCCCAGTCTGTAGCTACATAATTCAAAATCATACCTCGGTGGTTTTCTTCAGTCAGCAATAAATGTGCTCATTCTTCAAGGGAAACATCCCTGATAAGTGCTGCGGATCACTGAACCTGGAGATAAGAAGAAAAATAACCAGAACTTGTATTCAGCATGAGATAACGCGCTGCTGCAGTCTGAGTAGATGTTAATAAGAAATGATATCAAATAAAGGCCATAGAGATTAAAGTTGTATTAATAATAATAATAATATAATATAAAATCCAGTCATTTAATCAGATTAGACATCATGGATGAAAACCTGGAAGTAGTGGAAGATCCAGTCTTCTAGTTAAACACTTCTTGTTTTTTGTTTGCTTTACGTTAAATTTCTTTTTAACATACCCGAGGAATTCATCCTGACTTTTGGGAGTGATGAAACTCTAAGCAGGATTTCATTCGGCTACGTCTGCCGAGGAGAGAAGACTTCTCTGTAAGTGTTTCCTTTCCTCTTCTGGAATATCTGATGCAACAGAGACCTGCTGACATGCTGCAGTCATGATAGCAACACTGTTAGACTTTTTAAATAGGGGGAAACACAGAGTGTTCTAACTGACCCCAGGGGTGTTTACACATCTACACCTGAATCACGTACTTAGTTTAGACAAGCCTTGTGGAGCTGCTGAGAGCTGCTCTCTCCACCAAACTGACTTCTCTCTCTTTCCTTTTCACACTTTCCCCATCTCCTGTTAAACAGCCGCTCTGAAACAGCATTTCACTCAGCCTGCTGACAGACATTTGAAGAGTCGGCCTCAGAGTGACTGGCCAGCTCCTGTTGCTATGGCTCAACCTGAGAATACCAACATAAACAGTAAGAAAAACTAGAACATGTAAGCTGGTTTAAGCTGGTCAGTGCTACTTAGATGCATACTCACGCCTTCACACAGTTGGCACTTCATTCCTCACGCCATTTCATATTAATATCAGGTTACATACATGCAGGAGGACCGTCTGCTGAATACAATCAGGCCAATATTTTATGTACAGCTTTGCACAAGGAACTGAGCTTTGTGGACCTAGTTTAGACGTATAGCAGGAGTATTAAACATAAGGCACGGGGGGACAGAATGAGACCAGCAAAGACTCAAATCCAGTCCACTGGATGGCTCTGAGCTTTTAACTGTATTCATTGGATTTACAGTTTTCCTTAGAAATAAAGAACCCCCCATTAATTGTTATTCATAATACACAAACAATAATCAAGTAATAGATAAGCAATGACATTAGTTAATACTAAAGAAGCATAGTGTGTTAGTGTGCGCACTTTGCAGGCATGTATTTTATAACTCATTATTTCAACTTTCCCAGATATAGAACTTTTTTTTTCTCATTTTAAAAGTAAAAATAGTATTGTTATAAAACACTCAAAGGTCTGTTCCTTATAACTGATTTGGATGTGTGACACTTTCTGTATATATTACCTGATGTGCATCTGCTGAAGAGGCCAAGTTCCTCTGTGCTCCTTTTAAACGAGGGTATAAGATAGTTTTTTTTATGTGACAACTAATTTGGAAGCTAGTCACTCTTCTGTATGTTACTACATCACAGCAAATGTGACAAGCATGCAAACACTTTCTACATGCTTTTATATCAAGCAGATTTTAGTAAGTTATATTTTTCAATGTAGAATATTTGCTTATAGAATTTAGATTTTGTTTTGGTTTTATTGACAAAAAAAACTGTCTTGCGATAACTGGATGTGATTCTAAAAGGATCTGCCACCTATAAACATTCATCCTTTCCTTCTGCTGAAATCTCCTGATTGGCGAATTAGATTTATTTGGGAGGACCAGTGCTGACATTTGGTAAATGACCCGATAAGTCACAATTATGAAGATAGACGCTTGCCCAGTTAAAAGCCCGACTGCTATGATGATGCCATAAAATGTGTTATCATATAAATCAGAAGTGCTACGGAGCAAGAATTTTATGGTCCAAACATTAACCAGACTATCATCTTTCCATGATTTTTTTTTTATTATTTTTATGGCTGGTATTAAAATGGGACGACACGTGAAGGACAGACTGTGGTGAAAATGATATATAAGTGCAATAAGCAGACAGACAAGTGTGTGCCAGGCATTTTATTTCCCACCAATCTTTGCTTCATCTGCTCTCATACATAAATCAACCCTTTCACGCAGCACCACCAAACTGTGCTTGCACAATTTATGCAAATGTGACACACATAAATAAATGCACTCATAAGACAACAAACGCTTTGCGAGATGCTTCACTTTATGGCAATACTGTGCGGCGATTCATAGCCGCTTATGGACGATGCTTATGTACATTCACAAGAAACGGAAAAAAAAAATTTGCATATAAAATAAAGAATATATATGAAGACAATAATACACTTTCATATGTTTGATAAAAATGCAGCAGGTACACACAAATAATAAAAAGATAAATACAGTTAAATACAATAATCCCTTCTTTTATGACACCTGAGAACTACATTCTGACATTCGCAGTGAGAAGAGCACCTGTCAGCTGTGGCCTTCAGTAAGACACAACTCGTCCTTTTCCCTGTGTCTTTTGTACTTGTTTACGTGCAGATTAAAACTGCACTGAATTCCCTTTTGGCTGAATGTGCACATTTTTATATAAGGCACTGAAATAGCACCATATAGAGTGGCTAACATGCACAAATAAAGCTTCTTAATCAGACGTAGATGCATGATGTACCACACAGAACAAACAGAATACGAGGACACGCTTGTGAAAAAAGGAACAAGAATAATAATTTTTTTTAAAAACTGTTCACAATACTGCACATCAGTGGCTTCATAGATACAAAATCTACACTTTTTTTTTTTACACAAAATAAGAAGAAGTACCCTGATATCTTCACACAGAACAACAAGTCAGATCTAAACAGGAGCACATGAGTATGCACAGTTTGGACAGACTCTTCAAAACAAAGATGGAAGGAAAGAATGTGAGGTACAGGAGGTAATGGTTAGCATGCAGCATCTGGACAGAAATCACGCTGCAGGGCCTGTGAGCTCAGCAGTCTGAAAGGTGTCTCCAGGGTTGGACCATCACATTATATGGATCTCCGGAGCAACTGCTAGGATTTTATAGGCCTGAGGTGAAGTCTGTTTTCCCCCCTTCTCTATCTCTTGAAATTCTTTCAAGTTGCTGCAGATAAGAAAACCTGCTTGTTTTGTAAGATATAAAAGCTAATGGCTCTCTGTGTCACTGCACACTACCTGAGCGATATGCAGGAACACAGAGAAATCTGGTAATTACTGATGTTTGGTCCATTTAACTCAACCATTCTTATAACCTATACCTTTACTAAACTTTCATCATCTCCAGGGTAGCGGTAAAAACACGTGGCACTAACACTGGAGTATTGCACCTGACCCTGGTACTCATCATTTGATGAGGCTGTAACTCAGTTCAAAAGTTGCACGCTCCTCTTCCCTGCCCACGTGGTTGATGACCAAAACCTACAATTAAGAGATGAACTAGCTTTTGATCAGTTTGGTGAACAACAAACACGACATCTCAGGGCGGCGGCGAAATTTCGACTGTGACAGGATGCAGAAACGCAAAAAGTTAAAGTAGCTGTGCATAGAGTCTGATGTACTTACTGCAAGAGATCATCTCATCAAAGAAAAGAAAAGAAGAAAATGTTCTTAAGGAGGTGTTCAGTGGCCAATATAATGACCATCTACACATGCGTCTATAAAATCAGTTTTTAGCCATAAAAAAAGGCCGACAGCTTGGAGACACCTCACTGCATGAGAACCACAGGTCTGGTGAGCATCACAATAACATTACTGGATAAAAACAACTTTAATAATAGTTTAAAAAAAAAACTACCCACCAACAAGGGCAACTACAACAAAAATGGCTGTAACAGAATTACTGTGGCACAATGACAGTATTAAAAAGTTAAATAGGCAAATGCCAAAATGGAAAGCGCATTACTCACACATTACTAAAAATCTCACACAAAGGCAACTGCGTGGTGTTATTTCCTCATGTACGGTGTGGTGCTTTGGAAAACAAACCACCTTAATTATATTACAGTATAAAAAATAAATGGCACAGTACAATAAATAATACAAGTAATTCTTCTCTTTACAGTATTTACATCATTTTAAATTACACTATAAACACACAGGAGGGAAAAAGAGGTCGTTTGGAACGGTTTGAACTCAAAGTTGGCTGTAGCATCAAGGAGGAGAGATATGTTCACACAATGAGCACCTGAACACACCACTGCAGATCAAAGAAAGAGAGAGAGAAGACATAAGCCACAAAAGCCAATTACCCTGCAGAGTAGCAGTATATCGATGTATTTAGTTAGCACAAAAGCAGGTTATAGTTCTGTTTTTTTTTTATAGAAAACATTTCATATTTACATATTGTTATCCATACCTGTTTGATGGCTTTATATTCATTCCACTGTTACGGGCAGACTGTGACCAGAGGACGGTATACATTTACCACAGTAGCCTCCACACATTCCTGACACTCTGCTGCCATCCTGTGGACACGAAAGTAATAACAAGGGTTTTGTGACTATCTGCTGGGACTGGCACATAGAGCAGCTGAGTGAATTCTTTTTTGGCCCTTTTTAAAGTTTTGCTTTTCTTGTTAAAGATTTTAGGAATATTTGTAGAAAAGATCCTGAAGTGTAAATTTAAATGCACCCTGAAATTTGGCATTCCTTTTTGTTTTTAAAGTATGAGGCCCACCAAGCAGGTTTGTTTCTAAAGGTTGGCAAATATCCCTTAGAAACAAGCGAGAAATGTGAGCCAATAGAACTCCACTAGCGTAGGTAAGAGTAGCAGGCAACTTAATAGCAGTTTCATGCAAACATTAAGAAGCAAAATGGAAATTGCATTAGAAGAGTGCTCCAAATTCACTATCCCATGACATGAAAGCCACAGCGCCTGGTAAGCGCTTTGTCTGATTTTCACTGGAGTGTTGTCTTCATCCCGCTGTCCCAACAAGGCTTTATCTAAACTGCCTGGAGTGCCTGAAGGAGGGCCAGCTGGCTTTGAATGTCAGACTCTGGACACTTGTTGGCATTTCTACTTTCTCCTATTTTTGCCCTGCCAAAAAGCACTCTCCAGCCTGATCTCCATTTCAAAAAAGTGGAGGGTGGTTGTAGGGGGCACTTGAGAGAGAGCAGCTGTCCAATAAAGGTTCTCTTTCAGCGAGGAGCTCTGAACACCGAACCCCCTTTGGAGCTACTTAATCTGCAGCCCAACAAACATGAAGCAAGTATATGAATTAACAGGAGAGTTGTGATGTCTTGGGGCATGTGCGTGATGATTTACCTGTGATATTTGTATCTTCTTCACTACGAAGGTGCCCTGGGACATCCACGAGGTGTCGTCAGCTAGCCTGAGCCCTGTTCCTGACAGGTTGATCTTAAAGCGGCCCTGAAAGGACAGAGACACGGACAAAGGACTGATTCAATACAGAGACCTACAGCTATTTACAACGGCAAATTATTTAGCTATATCAGATATTTTATTTGTATTATTTTCTTTTTTTATAAGAAAAGCATAAAGGTGTAAATAATAACACTTTGATTTTGTTAAAAAAAAAAAAAGACCCCTGATTTTATGACTCCTGGCTCAGCTTATTTGAATTTTATTTACTGGTATCAGTTTTTTTTTGCAACAGTTTGGCTTTTCTTCATATGAAAAGCAAAAAAATTAAGACAGATGTCATCATCCTCACCTGCGGACAAGGAACGGCACTGTAGCAGTCTCCAGCTGTACCAAATGGAACACTCTTGCCTTGATGGGTAAATGCAAACTGCCAGTCTGTAGCTATAGATCAAGACAAAGCAACAAAGTGATCTTTTAAAAACGTCTCTTTAGGGATTAGTCGCTATAGTAGCTCGAATGAACCTTTATAATCATGGCTCGCATCTGCCAAGGTGAGCAAAATCTTATCCTATTTACCTATAAATCCAGCCTGCATTTCAGGCTGAGCCAAACTGCAATATCAGTATAATTCCATCTAGTTAGAGCAGTTTCATTTAATCCCCTCAAGCCTTGTAATTATGTGTTCCTTAAATGGACCTTAAAGACATCTTGAGCCCATTAACCCTCGTGAGCATGAACATAATTAAATGCCAAAGGAAGTTCTCATTTTGAAGTAATGTGGAGTTAACATTTTGCACAGGATGCTGTGAGACTGCGGGCAACTTACTGATGATGTTCATCTTGCTGAGGTCCAGGCGGACTTTGGAGAAGGTGGTGATGCCAGCGGCGCTGTAGTCTCTTCGACAGTCGCAGTCTTCTCTTCTGGAGCCATTGGCTGGACAGTGGGTGGGGTCATTGAGCCTGGGAAAAAACACACGTTCACAAGATACCTTAGCTTAACTTTACACTTCCATGGAATTTCTTCATTTACAGAGAACATAACACTGCCAGGAGTCAGGTGGAGTTTTTGTAATGAAACAGGCTGTCCCCATTGTTATCCTCCTGTTTACCTGAAGCCAAAGATCTCTGAAAAATTCTCCCCTTCGCCCGTCGCCAAGGTGATGTACTCCCGTGGAGCCTCTGTCTGCATTCCAGCACAGTAGACCTGAGGAGGAAAAAAACGGCAACAGAGGAGCAAGAGGGTAAGTAGGGAGGGAGACCAGAGGTCGGGCAAAGGGTAAAGGCGAGGCATAGAGGTAATAGGAAGGCACGGGAAGATACAAAGGAGGTGCAGAGATGAGGAAAGAAAGATTTCCTGTGTTGCATGACGTGCAATACATCTATATGCAACCTCATATACAAAGCCGTGTGTCAAAAAAAGTACCTAAAGATTGATTTTAAGCAGCTGGCACAGTTCAGTGTGCACATGAAGAGATCAATGATGTGAACAGTGTAGCAGAGCATTCTGTGATTCTCACATCAGACCTGCTTAGCTTTCTGTCAAGGAAAATAAACAGAAAACAGGTTTGATGCACTTTTGCGCTGGCTTCACTTTTCACACCTGGAAGCCAAGTCCATCTTTTTATACAGTGTATGAGAGAAACCGATGCCAGTAGAATCTGTCCTCAAGACCTGCTGGCAACAATCACACCTTTATTTACCATAATATAAAGGTGTATATATTTGGTATATAAAGCATTTTAAAGATCTTTGTCTTCTGTAAAACACAAAGGTTAAACTGTTTGGGAGGCTTTTTAATCATGACGCTGGGGCAGAGGACACAATATGAGAGGAGACTTATTTAGTGTTATCAGGATGACTAGACGAGATGCACCATAACCTGGCTTCAAACTGTTCCTGACGGAGTCAAAACTACACTGATAAACACATCCAACAGAGGGAGACGCACTGACAAACACAACCGGGGGGATGTAGTGAGGACTGATATGCATATATGGGTGTGGTGGTGGGGGTTTCTGCTCAGGTGCAGAAGCAGAGGTGGGGCAGAGAGAGGTTCAGGGAGCAGCGTCACGTAGGACTGATGAGCACACGCAGCCACACAGTTACAAATCATCTTGGCCTTCCTAAGTAGCACAAGGCTGGGACCTTGAGCTCTCTCACACACACACAGAGCTAACTCAGGAGGGAAGACCTTCGGGATAATTTGCGTGGGCGGTCAGGGGAACTGTGCTGCTTAAGGAGATCACAGCCTTGTATGTTTTACTGTGTGTGAGCACCTTCACCACATAAAACTTAATAATCAAAGACAAATCTGTTTTCTGTTTGGTGCTCACAGATTATTCCACAAACAGGTGTTAAACAGTGTCTCACTTATGTATGTTATATGTTGGAAAACAAGGAATAAAGTTCTCAGTTGTGTCATTATTTTATCTGTTGATTCGTTGCACTTTGGTGATTTGTTTGGTACATGATTTTTTAAAAGATTTTGAGAATCCAGAGAAATCCCTGCAGGGATAGGGTTTGAATTATTTATGGTTTGGATAGAGAAAACAGAGCTAATTAACGTAAGAAACATAAAAAAACAGCTAAGATATTAAAAATATTTGATGAGCAACCTACTGTTCAGCTGCTTTTTTCCTATTATAAATCAAACCTCACACTGTGCTTTGTGCAGCCGTGTTGTAATAAGCTGATATTATCTTACCTTGAGTGTTTTGCCTTGTATGCTGAGAAAATGCTCACTGTCTGGCACGGGGCCATTCATGGTCTGGATCTCTTGACAGCTAGAAGGCAAACGGCCTTGGAGAAACACAAGAAGAAATAAATACATATTCTGTGGGGATATCGGCTCACACGGTGCACAAATGTGCAAATTTTGGCAATCGCATCAAGTGGGGCAAATCGCTTTATCGAAGCAAAGAAAATGAAACGCCCCTCACACTTTGACGTCCCACGGTACCATGGGGAAGCAAACAGGCTAAACAGCAAATCTTTGATGGTTGCTTCGGCTCATAAATATTTCACTAAAGGCCAGATCTCTGAAATGACTAGGTCGTGTTGAGCCATTCCTTGGCTCGTTTCTAATCCTAGTAGTCTTGACCTTTGTTAAAAAGAAAGGCGTTTTATCGCAGCACTCACAGTTTGGATTTCTGCAGACCTTTTTGGTTTCTGGCATTACATCTGGAGAGCACCCATCGCTTTTCTCACCACTGGCTGATACACACTGCACCGTCCTCTCCGTCACTCCATCTCCACATGTCACTGAACACTGAAAGGAAGCAACTGATCATAATAGTGCGAAGGTAATTCTTGCAGATGAAAGTTTGTCAGCAACTCTGTCCTCAAAGGGTCACTTTTTAAAAATGGGCATGATTCATTTGACTAGTGCTCACTGCCGAAACACTACCTGAAGCCAAGATCTTTCGCATACAATCGGCCAACTGCTACTTTTTTAATGTCAAACAAGGCCATGAATCGTCATTAAAAAAAGTAAATATATTTGGATTTCATTTCATTTAAAAAAAATTAGCTGTGCCCAGTGAGGTTAAAAAACAGTCAATTTTATTGTGCATTAAGGATTGACTTCAATTTGCCTTTGATATACTGATAAATCACTGCAGGAAGCCCAGACTCACTCACCGGTCCCCAGATTCCAACCCTCCACCCTTGCAGCACAGGGCACAGGCCCAGATTACAAGGCATGTAGCTCTCAGGAGGGGTCCCAGGGCAGTTGGACAAAGACTGATGGCCATACTCATAGTTGTCATTCTCCACATGCACCTCGCTGCAGGAGATCAGACGCTGGTGGTAGCCCTGGCCACAGCTGGCTGAGCACTGGAGGACAGCATAAATCACCGGCATAAAAAAAAAAGAGAACAGTGTGCTTTCCATCATGTGTGCATCATTGGACTGAAAGGTGGTGATTTGCACGCTTGTTCTGAAGAGCAAAGCATTACCAATTTAAATCAAACTCAACGTTTATATTTAAGATCCGAAGACAAAAAAAAATGACTGACTCTACATTTTCTAGATGTCACACGGGCTGTCTGCTTGTTTGACTCTCACCTCAGTCCATTCTCCTGTAATCCAGATGAATTCACAAGTGTGGGTGTTGCAGCTCTCTATTTCTGGGGGTCTGATCTGGTTCACGCAGTACATCGCGTGGACCTCCCGCTGATTGTGGTCCACGCACTTCAAGGCTCGTTGTCGGTGGCCTGATCCGCATGACTTACTACACTATAGAGGAGACAAGACGGGAAACAATATTTCACAGAGAGTACAAATCAAAAAAGAGCAATATGACTGGAAACTCTGCAGTACTGCTAAATTAAAGTTGCAATATACAGAGCACACACAGCCAGGAAGCTCCAGTTCAAACAAAGCATGGATTCAGTCATTAAGCACTGCTTTGGGCTATACAGATGTTAAGAGGAGGAGAAAACACAGTGCTCACATCCCGTGCCAACAACTCATCTGATTATAAATGGAATTTCAACACCTAGACCCTTCCCCAAAAAGAGCTTTTTCTTAATGTCAGACACCAATTGTCATCTTGTTTTTAAGTAAAACCTGAAGCATGGTACCATTCATCCCATTCTTTTATAACAGCTCATTAGGTCAAACCCAATATAAATGATGCATTGTTCCAAAACAGAGCTGCTTGAGGGCAGATCAGCAGCATAGCTTAATATATCACTGAGGAGATTTGTGGTTTATAAGCTGGAAAGTGAAACAGATATCTAGGATCAGGGTGTAACAATCTAATAGTAAGTGCAAAACTGTGTGCTCAGCCCCTCACACCATCACTGACCTATGTCGGATAAATTTCCATATCAAAGATTGGAAATGGGAATTGGGATTAGTTTGTTATTTTGTTTCATCATGGAACCACTGTAATAATGCCTTGTAAAGGGGCTTATGTGGTGGTTCAAATATTAAAGCACTCAAGTTTGAGAGACTCATAAAGATTTATCAAAGGTCCAGAAAGGCTTCCTCATGTGTCAGAAACACTAACCAGTCAACCAGCAGCTCTTTGTCACTCTTAATGTCTTTAACTTTGTCAAAAAACTGAATTACCTTAATCTGACATGGTGAGTTGTGCTGTCCTGACAGATACTCAGGTTTTAGCTAAAGATACTATATTTCATTCTGGGATGTACAGGGACAAGATACTGTGTGCAAAAGAAATACTGCCTGTGTGAGATGTATGTATCTGATCTGCCTCCAGCTGTTAAATGGGACCCCCAGACAGGGACCCCCAAACACTTCTGCAGAGTGATTGGACTCTCCTGTCAGAAAGGCATTTCATGTTGCTTAGTGAACACATTCACCATCACATTAGCAAAGTGAAGAAGAAGCTCCTGCTGCATGTGTCCGTTCTAGTAAACAGCAAACGTGCAGACTCTGTCCTGCAGAAAATAGCTGAACATTACTTTGCACTAATGCACCAAATAAAAATGGTTAATGTTAAAGTGACAGTTCACCCAAAAATCATTTACCTATTTTTGCTCTCATTCTGTTGAAACATCCAAATGGACCAAAGTACATCAGCAGTGAAGAAAGAAAATAGCTCCTAAATAAAAGCTCACAACAAAGGTAGTAAGTAAATAAATAAATAAAAAGAAAAAAAACTGCAAACTGTTTTATGATTTCTAAAGAGAGGGGTTTGTTTCACTTTGAGCAGCACATGACAAGTCATGTTTGTACCCTGGAGATCTCCAACTCCAACTCCTAGCAGTAAAGAGTGCACTTCCATCCTGGCACT
Source organism: Hemichromis elongatus (assembly GCA_015108515.1). Lineage (NCBI taxonomy): Eukaryota > Metazoa > Chordata > Actinopteri > Cichliformes > Cichlidae > Hemichromis > Hemichromis elongatus. Next base: position 22,999 of record VUQR01011825.1, read on the forward strand.
AATAATGGGACAAGTAACAGGCACACCTGTGTAAATGAAAATCATCACAACTGACTGAATTCCTGACCAATTTTTGAGGTCTTTTGTTTGAGTATAAATTAAAATTGTCTGTTTCTCTGTGAACCCATCTGACTGGTTATTGGATCCTATGTGCCAATTAACAGTTTTGCCATTCTCAATATTTTTTTCCCTCTATCTTTGAGTTTAAGTAAATAGATTAATGCGCTAATGAGAGGAACTCGAGTTATTTTAGGTTAGGAAAAAAGGGGGATTGCCTGATTTTCATCTGCCTCTTCTGCTCCCCTCCCCTTTGGCCTCCTGACAGGCAGCCGTGCCTCCTACAGAAGCAGAGACTCTCATCCTCGCCCAGATATGTCAGAGCAAATTCATCCGCGGCACTAGAACTACTGGTTTGAGCATGCAGATTACAGTGTTTGTTTGTGCAAACTTCTACTGGCTTACCGGCTGCCAGTCCTCCTCTCTCCACTGGTAGTGAGAGGGACAATCGGTGACCCGGCAGCTCTGGCTGGACGCTGGTCGGGAGCGCTGGGGACAGCCGGTCTCCTGCGAGCTCTGTTGCTCTCCAACCTGGCAGAACACCTCCCGCTGCTGGATGCCATCGCCGCAGGACGCTGAACACTAAAGACAGGGCAAGTGAGAGCTTTACAATCTATTGTAATATATTTTTATATAGGATAATGGTAAGTGATTTACTCTAAAGTATTTTTTAAGGGGAATGCTTTAGCCAAAATGAATATTTCATTCATTTGTAATGCCAGAAAGAAGCCTTTACCTGCTTTTATTACAATAATAATAAAAGACTATGCAAATTACATTTCTAATGATTGCAACCAAGCGTCTGTGTAAACATTTAAGCTATATCACATCAATGCCAGTTTTACAGATATGTGAAGTTTAAGTCTGGAAAGTGGTTTGGCACATCTGTGTTTAATCGACAGCAGCAATGTTTGAAATGAAAGCGCGTCTTTTCTGCTGACATACAGAGGACATTGTGTAGAGGGT
>VUQR01011826.1:0-14634 GCA_015108515.1 Hemichromis elongatus
AGATTGGACAGCAAACCAAATGTTACAGAAATGTTACATCCTTTTCTAAGTTACAAAATCCAGATCCCTCCATCACTCCTCCTCTTACTACACTGCATCAGAGAGGAAAGAGTGGGAAAGAGGGAGCTGGGAGAGATGAAATATCAAATCAAACAAACTACCGGAGCCCAGTGCTGTGCGCTCAACCAACACCCCACTGTGCCGCAGTTAGACTGATTAATTGTGAAAGTGTGAGAGATTAAAGGAGGCACATCCCAGGGCTGCGGCTAATGGATTTAATATTCATGAACCCCCCAGTAATAAGGAGGGGAAAGGCAAGTGGGATCCAATTTATCCTGCACACTGTTTTTACACTTGTGGAAAAATATGAGAGGATGAGGAACTAAACTGGTTAAAAATCTCATACTGAATACATTTATCCTCCCACGGCATTTTCCCCGCTTCCTCTCGAGGACAAATGTGCTTTTATACAGATTTATAGCAACATATAGATAAATATGTAAAAGAGATTAAATGTTTTACTCTCAGCTGTGCTTACCTGATGGCTCCTCAGTGCTGCTCGATGGGGTTGTAGGAGGTGTGACTGGAATCTCTATTCCCAGAGAAAACATGACAGAGACACAAAGAAAGATCAGTTTCATTATTATGTGTATCTGCAGTGGATGTACTTACGCTGTTGTGTGGACGTGTGGAGGTTGTTACAGGATGTAATTGGGCACATTTATTAAAGAAGGATGAAAATGTGTCACTGTTAGAGCCAGAAACTTAAACCTCTGTGATCTATTCTGGCAAGGTTTCAGCATTAATTTTATAGGAGATAATTTAGTAAATAAATTCCTGACGGGGCGTCTGGAAGATATCCTGATGGCAATGGTGACGCAGGAGTTGAGCCTGAACTTGCTGCATGTTTTGTCTTAAGTGCAACTTAGAGACCTATTTATTGTGTATCCTTTCTTTCAAGGTTGAATCCTGGCTTTTATATAGAAGTTTAAAATGTTATGTCATCAACCTTCTTGTCCAGTAGAGACGGAAGATCTAGAAGTCTTGATTAGCAGGTTCGAATTTAAAGCTTTTCAAATTCATAATACACACAGTTTTAATAGTTTTTAACTGATATGCATGCTGAGGTTTAGTTTTTATCGTCTTGTCTCAGTGATAAACAACAAACAGCTGCTGGCAGCTATCCTTCAATATCTGCAATATTGTAACCCAATATCACAGCATAACGTGTAATGGACACTGTGTCCATTTCACGCTCTGCGCAAAATAAAATATCTCCTTCTGCCATAACTGCAGATTACTGCAACTTACTGCAATTTCTGGATGCGTGTACATTTCATATTTTGGAGAGGCAAAGCGTGAAATGGACACGGATGCAGAAGTTGCAGTAAGTTGTGGTGGACCGGCGTGTCGGTTACACGCTTTGTTGTAATATATCATATAATGCTATTTTTTAAAGTTGTTGCATTGTGAAGATAAAAAGCTCAATCAAAAAGACTAGTGATTATTCAGGTAGACTATAAGGAAAGAAGGAAAAGTGACATGCAGAGAAAGACTCTGATACATTTAGGGAAGTAGTGTAGTGATTTCAGCAGTGCAGTGAAGAGTGTATCAGGAGACAAAGAAAGAATCAAGTCTTTACATCAATTAAAATGAGATTTTCTCAACTTACACAGGCAAAACCTGCTTTCTAAATGTATGTCTCATCTGCACGCTTGTCCTAGAGGTCCTTTCGCTGATGCTATTGTTGATTGGCTTACATGAGTACTCTTGTGCATTATGTGTTATTTAAACAATAGGTCTAGTTGTCTAGTTCTAATAACTGACTTGTGTAAATTTAAACTGACAACACTGGAAAATAATATAAACTCTAAACTTAAAATGTCTTGCTTTAAATGAGAGAGCCAATTACAGTCCATTCATTTTTTTTATACTGCATACTGGCAACCCCCATACCCCCCCCTCATCCCGTCTTGAGGTACAAACTTTCTCTCATGCAATTTCATATATTTTGATCTTTTTGTCTTCATTACAATGTGGCTTCTAAATAATAAATTAAAAGGTTGTACACTTTAGTCATCCCATAAGACATGTTGTAGCTTAGAGAAGCTAATACAGCTCTTGGTCTTTATTCAGATTAATGGAGCCAACAAGTGTGTGCAGCTATAACCTTGAGGTTCACGTTTAATTGTGTTTTTTTTAACTAGGAAAATTCTGGATTGAGAAACACTCTTTTGAAGAAAAGTGTGAGACAGTGTAGGGTGGCTTTGTATCACATGTTTGTGTGTGCTGTTTGAATATGTACATATGCCTGTCATCACACCTGACCTTTTGCCAGGCCATGTTGTGCTACAGTGAGGCAGATGTAGTAAAGACTGGTTCCACGTACTTATGCAGGGGGCAATGGGCGAGCGGCTCTGCTGGTAGCCTTTAGCACAGCGGTTGCACGTGATACCAGTCACGCCGTCTTTACAGGGACATTGTCCTGTGGTTTGGTTACAGGTTTTGCCAGCAGCACCCACGGGATGGCAATCACATGCTGTGAGGAAACAGGGGAAGAAAGAGAGGCACAGTGAGTGGTCACACACACAGAAACACACACATGTGGGGAGATACAAACACATACTATATCTATAGAGAGTGCAGGTGGGTACACAGCAGCAGTGTGTCAACAACAATAGAGCGGTGAGAGACAGGTGGAGGCGTGCATAGAGGGACAGAACTTACACGGACCCAACTGAGTTAAATCCTGAGTGAAAGAGCTTCACATCCTCCAAGTCTACGGACATTTCCTGACATTTTGGCACTCTGTGTGTTGTAGCCATCATTTAAATGTCGCCTTGACACATTGCCAGAATCATCTCGGATCACAGATATGTCGGTTTATATATGTACCTCAGCAAGTGAGTGAGGCTATTTGAAATTGGCACGTGAATTACAATTTGAACTGGAGTGAAGAGAAAAGTTTGTGCATGTTTACCAAATGATAAAATAATGGAGGATAATCCTAATTGCCTGTTTCTGATTATTCTCAGGCTTTGAACGTGAGCCTAAAACGTCTGTCATACTTCCTCCCAAACTAGGGGGTCTATCGAACACATATGCTTCAGGAATGTAATCATTTTTCCAAATGCCCCCCCCAAACCCTTAATTTATTTCACAGCCAAACCCATCGTGTTTGGTGTTGAGTAATAGTAATAGTTGTTTTTTTTGTGTGTTTTCATCTGCTTTTGGTCTAAATAGTAGTGATTCTGACACGGGGGGGGAGTTAAGAGAATTAATAGCTCTTTTATACTGCAATTCTTGACAAGCTAATCCACACCAGAACACATTTCCTAATCTATCACCATTTTCACATTTTTACTTGAAATGCCTGCAAAGCCAAAAACACAGTTTGTCAACAAACTCACAGCGCGATATTCCTCAATGTGGAAAGATTCGATTTTCTGCTTATTTCCTGGAAACCTCGCTGCGCTATCTCTCCAACTCCGCTCAGTCTTTTCCCTTCCCTTAAGATTTTTTTCCCCCGACTGTGTCAGATGTCACTGTTCAAATCTTCACAGGCGCAGGTTGAATAATGTGCGTGTGTTTGGTCAGCTCACTAAAAAAGTTACAGCTCTGATTTTTTTTTGTGGATATATGAAAAGATTGAATTGTGTGGTGTCAGTTAGGATGCAGGGACTTCTTGTGATTTCTTTATCTTTACTTTGATCTTGAGCAGCAATGTGGCTTTTATTTATAGTCGGGCTGTGTGGGGTGATCTACGTTACAGTTGTTCTTGGGGAAAACACTGCTCTAAAGCATTAATGTAACTGTAAAAGCTCTCTTTATAATTGACATCTGACTCTTGGAAATAACAGAATTGTTGATTTGGGAGATATTTCAAAAAAAATGAGCCACTTGACTACAACACCTCTGTTCTCCAGGTGAAGTACGTGTTTTTATGATAAGGTCTAGTATCAGTGAGGTGCCTCCTCTCTTCTCTGTATCACATTCTTTTTCTTTTTTTTTATCTCTTGTTGCTTGTTTCTTCCAGCTTCTGTGCTGCTCTTATCTGTTTTGGTGTGTGTGTGTGTGTGTATGTGTGTGTGTGTGCGTGTGTGTGTGTGTGTGTGAGAGAGAGAGAGAGAGACAGAGAGAGAGTGAGAAAATGTAATTGCACTGTTGAGTCGTCTTATCAGACTCAGAAAGCCCCCCTCCGTTGTCTGTGTAACTATTAGTACCTTTATCAGACCAATCTGTCACTGCTTTAATTGCTTAGCTGTTCACTCAGAGGAACAACACACACACACACACACATAGACCCAAACACATGGTCTCAGGAAGCCCAGTAAACACTGTGCAGGCTGTTCCGGCACGTCTTCGTGCCTGTAAATTTACGAGAACGTCAGAGGAGTCCGATGCAGAGGAGGGCAAAGCGGGTTTCTGCTCGGAGCTTCAGAGAGCTCAGGTTATGCTTTTAAGAGCGTGTGCCCATAATTTAAGCTCAGATCCTCAAGCCTGCTACTAAATCAAGGCGCACGGCACATGGTGTACAGGTGGCAAACACTCAGCCTCTTCCTCCTTCTCCTCCACATCTGGTCTTCTTCATCAGCTTGAGAGCTGACTGACTCGCTATCCTGTCTGGTGACAAATTGTCTGACTCAGTGACACACCTGTTGACTAAAAGACTGACTAACTCCAGAGGTGCAAGTGAGAGTTTCTGGTTTAAGTGTGTGTCCACTTAAACGGTTAAGTGGCCTTGTGCTGTGCTTCATGGATACTCCAGATGGCTTGCGGAGATATGGGGACCAGAGGGCAAGAGGCCCTTCTGTCTCAGCACTTCCAAGAAAGAAAAAACAGAGACATTTAAAACAAGACCTGGATTATGTTTATAAGAGAACCTGTGACCTTCTTCTAATAACAGAAAATCTGTAACCTGGGCGGTTACTTATGCATTACTGTCAATTGTTTAGTTAAAAAAGGTATTCCTGACACTAAAGGGAGCCTTTGTCGTTGGAAGTTGCATTTAAAAGAATGAAAAAACATCCGTAGTTAATGAGGAGGGAGGAAGACTTTTTCAAAGGCAAGCAGTCGGGCCCAAGTCTGAGATTGCACAATGCGAGAATTTTGAGCTCTGCCTATCGTTTACCATAAAGCTGGCGTTTGAAGTCTGAACTCCACTCCCTCACTGGGTTTGTGCACACTGTGCCAGTAAGAATAATTTGTTGGCCCTGGATTAAAGCCAAGCTTCCCGAGTCTGTGTTCTATTATAATTAGGTCTTTGCTCCTCCACAAGTATTTTCGGAGAGCAAAAGAAAGATGTGTGTTATTCAGTTGTTTTACTATAAACAGCTTTCTAAATGGCATGCGTACCAAATAGAGGGTGCATTCTTGCTTCTTGTATTTTTTTAGTGTTTTATCGAGGAGAATAATAGGGCTGCAATGGCCCGAGGAGTCATGTTTTGGCCACCGCTAGAGCCGAAAATGTTTTTCAAGAGCTTATTTTGTGAACGTTGTTTAATGCGCAGCACATTAAACGCATGTGTGTTCTGCTAATTGATATCAGCACATCCCTGTAAAGAATAAAAAATAAAAAATTTTAAAAGTTAAAAGTGAAGTAATGAAAAGCAATATTTTTCAAAACCCTCGTAGACAACATTTCATGTGTGGTCAATGAGGAAAAAATGCAACTGTATCAATCGAAGACATATGCGAAGGAAGGAGGGTTTAAGCATGCTATTCTGATTGAAACAGACTATCCCTCCGTCAAAGCCTAATTGTCCCCTGTATGCAGAATATGTTCCTCATCATCCAGCTGACCAATGTAATTACATGATGGTTGATGTTCACATTTAAAGGCTCTGAAGGTTTGAACTTAATCCATCCATCACAGAACGAGTGCCAAGCTTGAGATTAATGCTAGTACATTTTTAGATGTTCTACGAGGACAGCTAATCAAGAGCAGGTCTTTTTTTATTTGCTGTGGACTTCTCTTGTACTTCTTTGGATATTGTAGTATTTAACTTACCAACTAAAGCTTGTGAACTAGACTGGGCAGTTCAGTCTGCATTGCTTGGCAAACATAAGACATGCCTTACTCTCTTCACCTTTTATGTAACCTAAACAGACCCGCAAGCTGGTTTAAATTTCCATGGTAGCAAGACGTTGCTGCTAGTTATTTTGACCCCTCATCAACTCACTGTTTAGGCTCCACATTAGTCCCCAGTTTCTCTATATAACATATTTTGAGAGTATTGAAGAGCTCGGAGTCTGGAAGCCAAATTGTAACCATATTCTGCTACTGTATAACATCATTTTAAGGTTTTCTGACTGAACTACGAAAGACAGGACCAACTTTTGAAATAAGTATCAAGGTCATAAATCGAAAATAACAAAAGATCAAACAGATCAGCTACTTAAACTTTACACAGATATATTGCTGTAGAGTTTTAGGTATTATCTTTATTACGTGTCAACAGCATCGAAGACCACACAGAGTGCTGCTTCTTGTAGTCTTTTCAAATCTGATTATCATCCCTTAAAGCTAAACTGAATTGCACTCAGTATGTGTTATTTAGAGGCATCAAAGGGTTAAAGATACAAACAAGAGCTGATTGAAAATCCTTCTGAGTTTACACTCTTTCTCAATGAGGGGTAAAGTAATAAATTTTGGCCTGTGTATGTGGCCACCAGGCAGGGCTAACCTTGTAATAGATGTGCCTCTGCCCCCTTTTTTTTCACTCCTTATGACCTCCTATGGAAACTGGCTGCTTTCTGAGAGGATTGTGTTACACATATAAAAGCAAACTGGAGTTTTCTTCGACATGCCCGCGCTCCTACAGCGCTCATTCTTTCCCAAAAGCCACACGACAAAGGGCTCTCTCTCTCTCTTTGAGTTCAATAAATAACCAGACCGCTTAATTGCTGTCACTTCGGTGCAGAGCCTACGCTGCTTGAGGAGCAGACAGAAATTAGTTCTGCGGTTTGAGTTCCATTGAATTATCTTGAGTTATGATGTGGTGAACCTGAGAGAATTTGGCAGGGCAGAACTTTGAAAGCATACGAAGGTGTCTGAGAGAGGGGGGGGAAAGTGGTGTGCGGTAACTTTGTAAAAGTTCATTAGCAAAGAGAGAGCGACAAAGAGAGTACGTAACACAGTGACACATATCTTTTAAGTCTTCATCAGTAAGTTTCCAAATATAGTTTTGGAAAAAAAAAAGAAGTTTTAATTGGCAAAAGAACGAGTTCACACTTCGTATCGTTTGTCAGCTTGGGGTAATTACCACAGATCCCCTTATTATAAGTCTAATTTGATGTAACTAAATAGCTCAGTAGAACTTGGACAGTGTTTGCTTGTAATTACACCGTGCTGGGAGAGGTGGGGAGGCATAAACCCTGGCAAATTTCATGGATCAAATTAAACAAAACCGTTTGGGTAAGCTGACAATTTTATAAACAATGATGAAATCTGTTTATACGTCACTTTGGTGAGAGGCAGCGGCGTACGCGAAGGAGTCGGGAAGAAATCAATCCCTAGTGTGGGTGAGATGATTTAGTATTCACTAGTTTCCGAACACTGATGTAATGAGTATATGACATGACTCCACTCCTGCTATGAGCCTCTGGGACTGTCATTATCCTGTAACAATAACATTATTATAGATCACATGATTTAATTGTTCAGTGTTTTCGCAGAGTTCATTTATCACAGTGTTGGGTTTTGCATGAAAGTGCGTGCATGACAACACTAATGCTGATTTGACTGGTAATGAATATAAATAATAATAATTACATGATCAGTTAATCTTTTAATGACTTTTTGCAATTAATCATTCATAATTAAGATATAAATAAAGCTGAATGGAATTAAAGTGCTTTTTGAGATGCCAATAAAGTGAAAAATTGTCTTTCCATTGTTCTTAGTTGGAAGAAGGAGGTTGCAGACTGTTTGTTCTGTTTCAAAATACAAATATGCTCAAATAGAAACAATGTTCTGTGTAAAATGTAAAAAAAATAAATAAATAAAGACCTGCACAGACCTGAAAACCTGATGTTTTAAATTTCTAATTCTTATTTGGAAAAAATGGGCACAGTATCCTCTGTGGAGACCATCCAGCTTGTTATCAGAGCTCGCGGTAAAAAGCCTGCATTCCTGATAGTACTGGGATGCATTCGTTCCTACAGAACTGGCACTTTGCACATGTGGAAAGGCATCACTACTTTAAGTTATATACTGGTTTTAAAGGAACATATTTTCCCATCCAGATGACAACTTTTCAAAAAAAAAGTTTCAGAAAAGACCTCGCATATATCAGCAACACATTGCTAAATCACATACTGCATCTTTAACAAGAGCATGGCTTCATAGCAGAAGAGTCCAGTTGCTGAATTGATCTGTCTGCAGCCAACTGAAAACATTTTATGCATCATGAAGCAGAAAACACAACAAAGAAGACCCAAGACTGTTGACCTGGCAGAAAGTACATTTTCTCACTTTACGCATTTATATTTGACATTTTTTTTAACGCTGTGATTAAAATCTGGGTTAATGAGATTAACTAAATGCTGCATTCTAATGTTATTTACATGTTACAAAGTATTCAAACTCTTTTGTAATTGAGGTTATGCAATAAAATAAAACTGACAAAAGCAGGAAATTCTTTTGGCAAACTGAGAACAGCGTCTCACATTTCATCTTCTGTTATTAGAACTGATTTAATCAATTCATTAACTTATTTAATACACAATTATAATATAAAGAGATTCTCAGAGACAGTTAAACAGCAAGAGAAGGTGCGCAGACCGAAGCAGCAGAGTTTTTTAGGCTCTGAATCCGAATCACTAGTTATCAGGGAAGCTTTACACGGCCACCGAATGCAGAGCCAGCCCCACATACCCAGATGCACACACTATACATCACTTTACTCCACATGTCAGAGGTTCACACTACGTGCATTTTTCACAGCCTTTGACTGTTTTGACTTAACTTCATGACTCATTTATCCAAAGTTTCGCAACATCAAATTAGTCATCATTGTATGAGAACACATTTCCACATCAGTGAAAACAGATTATTTTTTTTTCTATTTCAGCTAAACCACTCGCTATTGATGGTTAAAAAGAAAACTTTTATTGTGACATTAACGGGGGATTTTTTTAAATACTCATATTATATTGCTTTAATTTTACCCGAATGGTAACTACAACATAATTTGCGTGCTTTGTTCTTTTTTTTTCAGCCAAACACTTGTTTTGTTTTCAGGATTTCTCATATAAGTGGCATTTAAGCACACTGAGAAATCACCAGTGGAAGAAATTAAAAAGTAATAAAAGTCTGCAATCACATGAAATATTGAATAAATCAATATAGTTTATGGTTTTAGCAAACATGGTAAAATAGGAAAGATCGCACTATTATTTATAGCTAATACTGTGTCTACTATAATCATAAGTGTGGGTTTACATTTCTTATCTGCACAGTAGGACCATGAGGAACGTAGGTTTTCATTGTGAGGAACTAACACCCATGAATGTGAATTATGAGATGCTGAAAGAATCAAGTCTTGGACACATGAGAAGAGATGTAAAAACAACAGAAAAAGAGGCGAAATCTCCCAAACAAGCCAGCCTAGTAGACACAGCAGTAGATAGGGGTTAACGACACAAAACGTCCCGTCGTGATGAATGCGTGTTTGCATTCCTGGCCGACCGGAGAATGGGCCCGAAGCCATGGAAGGTGTTAAAATCACTTGAGGAATATTGGTCATGAGTGACTCAAGGCGGGGAATTACTTCCAACATTTCTAGAGGTCTTTGTTATTAATTTGTCTTTGGGAAGAAAATGTGCTCGTTGCGGTTGCTGAATGACAGGAATTTAATGTGACTGAGTGAAACATCTGTGATGTTCTTCTGCGTTAGGTCAGTAAATGTTTTTGTTGCAGCAGCGTGAAGCATGTCAACGCGGAAAAGTGCACGTTCTCCAAGGTTTTATGGGCAATACTCAGAAACGAGCAGAAGCTGAGGACAAATATCTTTCATCAGTGGTGCCATTTGTATTCGTAATGAGCGCAGCTGACCACAACACAACTTTACACGCCATTGTCTCATCTAAACATGTTTTGTAAAGATGTTTGATGCTTTATAGACATGACTCCTCTTAAACTAACAAATGAGCGGTTGCTTTTTTTTTACTTCCTGCTGAATGATATAAGAAAACTCTGGCTCAAACTGTCAACAGACAGATAGATAGCGCTGCCTTTGCTCCCTTTCAGTGCGCTCTGGAACCGTCCAACAGGTATGCTTGTATTTCAGTGTATGAACGTCAATGCTTTATCCCTACAGAGTAAATCTGAGGTGTCTCTGGGCCTGTTTGCACAGGGATTCAGTTCCTGTTATCTTTCCCTGCAGCTATAGCAGAAGTGAGAAAACATACTCTCTCTCTTTCAGTCACCGTCACTTCTTTCCCCGCCTCTACCACCTCTCTGTCTTTGACCCTTATTAGCTACGGGGAGGGCCGATGGCATGCGATTCATCCAGCAGTGAGTAGTGAGCACACCTGCGTAGGGGTGTGTCCCCTTCCTCTCGTCCTCTTCTTCTAACAGATCAGTCCTCCCTCCCTCCCATCTTTCATTCTCCTGCCATCCTTCTGGTCTTGACTTTTTGCTTTGTTTCCTGCTCTCTTTTCAATTCGTTTTGCAGCCCTTGAACCAGTCTCCCTGGGTTCTCATTAGTCTTTGACTCACACCGAGGATCACTTCACACCTCAGCTCTGTTTGTTTTTCTTGTCCTGTCATCCCCTCACCCCAGCGCGAACTAAGCCAAATAACTCAGCGTCGACGAGGGAACACCCAGCCCGACCCGCCCATACCACCACCACCACCACCACCGTTGCGACCTCCACAATCCCAAAAGACCCCCAACTCATCTTCGCTGACAGAGGAAGATGAGGGTGAGACAGGCTCAGGAATGTGAAGACCACAAATCCTCTTGTTCCTGCCTTTATATAAAATCCACTCTTAAAAAAAGCAACGCAAATCATCATGTTAACATTGGTTTGTATGTTCAGTGTTCACTGTATGAAATCCAAATGGCGATTGAGCGAAACGGATCAATCCGAGGCCCGTCCACTTACAAAGTAAAAGACAAACAGAGCCCTGTACCTTTGCAGGCTTTTCTGTGCGAGATGGGTTTCGACAGGTCTCTGTAGTAGCCCTCTTTGCAATAATGGCAGTGGCGACCTGCCGTGTTGTGGCGACAATTGAGGCAGACTCCCCCGCTCTTCCTCCCCGACAGTTTGTAGAGCTCCATGTTGAAACGACACCTTCGGGCGTGGAGGTTACAGTTGCAGGCTGTGGGGGAAACACAACAGAACGCAAACAGATTAAATCAATGCAATTGGATGTTTTATTGATCTTTGAAACATATCGAATGCACATTACCATTACTGTTTCATTATATTTTGGGTTTTAAGCATTTTTTTTATCTGTTTGTCAGGGTTAGGGTTAGGCTACCTCCCTTCATCAAATATTCTGCACAGCATTTTTCTTTTCCTGAAGGTCCTCTCCAGAGTCCATACTGTACTAGTTAGAAAGTGAAAGGCTTGTATTACCATTTCTCTATTACATGCAAATCCCTGCAAGTATGTGCGAGACCCCTCTCTGCCTCTTGTTTACTGATGAGTACAGTTGCCAGTGCTGAGTTTAATTAGCCGGCTAATGTTTATTCATGACTTTCTGGCAGCAGAGTGAGGCAGACATGCCCAACTTCATTAGGCCCGGCCGTCCGAGACACCAGTCCTCCTCCACCACAGACACATTCATGCATTATTAACCGCAGCACTTCTGATACAGTTTGCGGCACAACTGTGTGTGGTTCTACACGGTACGGTGTGTGTGTGTGCCTAAAGGGGGTTATCTGGATCCAGCTATGTCCCATGGTTGATTCATCCGTCTGTGTGTTTCAGCACTGACAGCTTGCGCTATCATCTACCTGTCATAACGGAGGAAGGCTGAGGGCTTACTTCCCTCGGCATCCCTCAACCACATTTCTCAATGGTATGCTTAGTGTGTGTACATTTCAAAATTTAAAAAAAAAAAATTCTGAACATGTCTGGGACCTCTGAGACTTCTTCTCTCCACTCCAAGGACCTAATTACAATATCTAAAACACACACATATCTTAGTTTCTTATCAGTAGTGACTTAGCGGTGGCTTTGCTGGCGTTCTGTCTTTCCTCCAGGACGTTGCCGGTTTAATTAGTCTTCCTTTTTTTTGCTTGTTTACCATCCCTGCGTTTTAATTTTTGTCATAAAACTTAATCAGATTGATCTCATTTTAAAAGTAATCTAAAAAGAAGATTTCTTAAATCTACTTAAACAGTTTTTGCTCCAAGTTCTCCAATCTTACTTATCTTACAGAGACCATTATTTGTGTCCCAGATACGATGTCTTTTTAATTATCTTGAGTTAGATTTACACCTGTTTATGCCTTTACTTACTGCCTTCATTCAATAACATGTGAAGTCCACAGATAGCACCGACCCAGTACTGGGTGTCTATGCGCATGCTGAAATGTGTGACGAAAACGTGTTGAAGGATAGAAATGCATAAAACATCCATTCAAAGACATTTTGTAATTAAATACACAATGGATTAGATTACAGGCTTTTTAGAAATCTCTCAAATGATCTGCATCTCTGTGTTGAAATCCTTGAGTCAATCAATCCAGCCTGTGAATGCCAGGGGGGTAGGCTCAGTCTTTTCAGTTTCTCCAGCTTCAAGCTATAGTTGGTGAAAGCTATCTCTGAGCATGCCTGAAGGTAAAAGAGATCAGCGCAGAGAGGAGGAAAGCTAGTGGAGGAGCTGTGAGCAGCCTCTGACCTGCGGACATGATTTTGTTACACTACAAAAATAGTTTCACGCCTTTTCTGAACACAGCTCCCCAGAGAATTTGCCCATTTGTACCAACGGACATGTTGGTCATAGTAGGGTTGAGCTGCAAGATATTATACTTCATAAGACATTATCTCAGATGAATGCCCATCGAAACATTTATACTCTCTGGGAATGACGTAAGCATGTTCACGGCACTTCTTTAATGACCCTCAACTTAGAAAAAGTGGTTGATCTGAGCTGACTGTTTTCAAAATTATATCATCAAGGTTTTGTTCAAATTAAAGCATAGACAAGCTAAAAACTGCTGTCTGGCATGAGTTTATCAGAGTCCTGTCTTTTATTTCGCCACCACAACTTTTTTTTACAGACAGGAAAAAAGCCTATTTTATACCTCTATTTGGACAATTAAAAATTTTGTTTGTTTTGTTTTGTTCTTTTTAATTAGCAGTGTTAATAAATACTACTTATACCTTATAGAACAACTTTGGCCTGTTTTCAATCAAGCTAATTGCTTCAGTCTGGATAGCGAGTCTGTAGTCGCCTGTAACCGCCCCCAGGTGAGCAGTAAAAAGAAGTGTGAAGTGATACCTTTTAAACAAGTGTAACTGAATTAGCTGGATGAAGCTAAGCTTGCCTACAGCCTTTCAACGCCTCCCGTAGAGAGGGCCATGGCTTTTTTTTAAATGACAAAAAGCTGCATTTAAATGTTTCATCTCTACAAACTTTTAACCTCCAACTGTAGAATTTAGCAGGAAATTGATTTGTTTATTCGATGCTGCCGTTTCCTGCACTTCCACTGTCTGTGTGTGTTTTGGAAAGTTGGCTAATTAGTTTCTTTGAGTGGTTCCCAGCCTCCTTCGACTGACCTCGGTCTCATAGCAGTAGAGACAGCCTTCCTGCTGCTAATTAGAGGGAAATTTCAAGCAACAGAGCTGGAGGTTGAGGTTAAGCTCATCATACTCACGATAAGCCTGGTAATTGAGCAATGTTGGTCACAGCAATGATTTGTTGTAAAGAGACACTCAAGCAAGTGATTTCTGCCACTTTCACTCCAAGTCGGCTAAAGCTGCTCATTAACACAACTGTAAAGACACATTAGGAACAATAAGTGGCTAAGAAAATTTTGGTTATACTTTTTTGTACAATATTGTTAGATGTCTAATTTCCCATCCACAAGCATCTTTTTTTTTAATGTTTTTTTTTTTTTTTAAATGATTCCAGCCTACTTGCTCCTTCTCTCACCCTAAACAGACCCAGCAAACCAAAACCCAACACCACTGCATGCAAGCAGGGGAGCAGCCGGAGGTCTGCTATTCTGTGCCCCACTCTGAAACAAACACCAAGGGGAGTCCACACATGAACAGTTTACTTTTAATCCTATGGATGACCCAAAAGTAATCAGATTAACTTCTAACCCACCCCTAAGACAGAACGGAAAAATACTGACCTTTCATCCTCTCTCTTTGACTTTGGTGTGAAAAAGTCTAAGGAATAAAAGCCAAAAGTTCACAAAAACGTATCACTGAAAATATCTTCCCCAAGTACCTCAAACAACTTGCTACAACCTATACATTGTAGCGTGAATTAAACTGTATGATGGCAGCATGTAAAGCACAATTTTCTATCTCTACACTTAAAACACACACACACACACACACACACACACACACACACACACACACACACACACACACACAAACAAAACAAACAAACAAAAGCCCCGGAAGCATAATATTAGTTTGCAGTTGGGTTGCCAGAAAA
>VUQR01011826.1:14654-28426 GCA_015108515.1 Hemichromis elongatus
ACAGAAATCAAATAGAGCCACATGGTTTGCTAGTTTAATATAATCAGTGCTATTCTACCTGGATATTTGTATTTAGCCATAATATGTTTTTAAAGGAACCAAAGGATAATAAGAGGTCAAATAAGTTAGTATTGATTTTTTCCTTTTCGAGAATGCAATATGTCTTAATGTGGATATCAGGTTATTATGGCAGAGAGCATTCACCCTTAAATTTACCTAATAAAAATGCCATGTCGTTAAATTGTCCCAAAGTGCTCTTTTATGGACATGTAAGCAAACCGCTGCTCTTTCAGCAAAGAAGCCAAATTATAGTGAAAATATTATTTTCAAATAGTAATCCATGAACAGAAATAGCTCAAGTTTTTTTTGTTTTGTCTTTCGTTTATAACTACTGACACATTAGGGTATATGGGATTTACTGGGGCAGCGGGCAGAGCTATATCAGATACAGTTCTGTATATTAAATAATATGTTGCTCAATTTGCAACATAAGAACAAAACCATCAAAGATGTCGTCGAGTTAAAAGAATAATACAAGTCTAAACTGCAGCAGAGTAGAAATAATACTTGAATTGGAAATATTCATCATTTAGATGTAAATATTTGCACAGTATATTTGAGTAAATGTAGTTTAAGTAAGTGGGGGTGAATGAGCTCAGGCATGCGTTTGGCTGTATTGACTGTTAACAGACAGCAGCCGCAAAAATGTTACTGTAAACTGAAGGATGACACTTGGCATCTGTGTGCTTATAGAAATATGTCAAAAGAAAAACAATGCTGCTATTATGCTGCGACGTCTGGGATTAAAGCATAGGAGTCACAACTGTTTTGCAGCTAAATTGAATCCTGGTTTGTATTGTTGCAGCAAAGTGTGATTTAAAGGCATTAGGTTAGTGACAGGTAACTCTAGCAGCACCCTTGTTTGTGTGGAGACAAATGAAGATTTCCTGATGGTGGAATTTTCCTACGAAGAGTGAACCACCCATCGCGGATCCACTGACAGCCGCTGTTTCTCCCAAAACAATGAAAGAATTTCACTTTTTAAAAATAAAAAAAAAGCCACTATAATAAGTTGTCAACAAAACAATGTGCGATTTGCAGTCACAGAAATATTTACGTTTAATCTGTAGCCAACACGTTCTACAAATACTGCTGGTTACATGTAAGCTTATAAAGATATTTCTGCACTACAGTCATTTTAATTGTATCCTGTTTTCAGTATCTGGTTCAAGTGTTTATTTAGTTTTCTATGCATTACATCAGTTCTCCTTTTTATCTTGTGCCTGTTGATCCAGGAACTGGCACGGTAAAGGCGGGAATTACTAAATAAAAACAGAGTTAAATGAGAGTGTTTTAAGGCACCGAGATGACAGACGTGCTAAACTCAGTGTTTGAAGTTCTCTTTGGATACAGAAACAATCATGCCACAAAGCATATTTATTATTTTAGATGATGACACAATAGGGTTAGGTGCTTTTTGAAAAAATAAACACATGTTTCTACACATATTGGTATTAACCTGCAAATGATGTTCTTGTAGGCATGAGGAGTCTGTTGTTTTCTTGAATGAATGAATCATGAATCAACTATGTTTCATATTGAGGTTTTAAAACTGGGATAAAAAGTCTATTATGACAAATAAAAAATGACTTAAAACACTTTCCTCCTGCGAGTTGCAAATCTCACCCCTAAAGCACAGCAAGGGTGAGGTGTTGAGAAAAAAAAAATCTGAAAAAATTTCCTCTCTAAATGAGAGGAATCGGTAATAATGAAAAGGAAGGGTGCAATGTGTGAGGGATTTGATGGTTTTGTGTGTGCGGACCTGTTTGATGTTCATGTATGGTGTGAAGCACCCTGGGAATGCCACGGAACTAGGGTGATGGAGCGAGCGTGCAGGCGAGTGGGAAGAAGTTATGGATGGGAGAGTGAGGCGCCCGCTGCAGAGATTATATCAGGCTAATTTAATTCCTTTATTGCAGCCAATTAGCCGCAGCACTTTAGCCCCCTGTGAGCCCTCTGGCCCTCTTCACTGTGTCTCTAATAACCCCTAACTAAACTCTGGATCTCTGCCTTCCCCAAAGGAGGCCCAGTTTCAGTGTTTTTAACAAGCACTTTGCCTCATACACTGCATGTACTAAGGGTGAAAGACATTTTTTTAAAAAGGAAAATATATATATAGATGAGAAGAGCAAGAAAGTGGCTGAGAAAAGAAAAAATAAGGCGGACAGGGGGGATGGGAAGACATCGGTCTGCTGCTGTTGCTGCTGCTACTTGCGGGCCTAACTTGAGGAGACTTGACTAATTGCGATCATACAGTCATACAGAATATTCAGCAGTCCTGTAGCTTTATCAAAGGCAGATTAAAAATGCAGCGTGGACTGATTTCCAGTGGACAGATTCCATTTGCTGTCAAGCAGCCATAACCTTCTTGTCAGACCCCTTTTCAGTCAACCTGTTTATTTATCTGTCCTTTCTTTATTCCATAATTTAACATATATGGTTTTTAGTTTAATTTTTTTTTTTTTTTTTTTAGATTTTAGCCTAAATTTTGCAACTCACAGGGTGAGTATGCAGAGCATGGTACATGTTCCGTCACTGTGCCATAAAATGTAGCTTAACTGAATGATGCAACTAAAGAGCTGTGAGAACTGGCGTGTTTGGGTCCCTCGTGATGCTATTAGCAGTGGAGTGAAGGTCAGTATTAAGCTATGGATTTACAGTAGATTGAGGTAAATACAACCAGAAGACAACACAAGTAAAAGTATACAGTTCTCTATCCAGCTCTCCTCCCAAATCTAGTGTAATACATTAAAAGTCAGTTATAGAAATATAATATATGAAGATAAACTTTGTATTTTAAGATACTTAAATGGTAAACTTGGGCTTATTTTATCAAATAGACTTCTTTAATTGAAATGTAGTTACAAATTGGATACGTTTACATAACCATCGTGTTACCTAATGTCCTGATATTTTGTATGTTGTATACTTTAATAATTCCAGTTAAGTTCACCTCTGCAGGCTGTATCACAAATAAAACACATTCTAAATGATTTTCCAGCTTATTACCAGTTGTCATTTATTTAAAAGAAAAATGCACTGAAGACAAAACCATTTTTAAATACAAATTAAACAAATGCAACTGAAAAAAAACCATCAATTGTTAAATGTGATTCATTTCATTTATGTCCACGTGGCCTTACAATCTATAGCAGCGTACAGCAGCGCTAGGCCAGCCTGCTGCATGCTGAGCTAAATGGCCCATATATTCACTCACTGTCTGCATGTGGGGGCTAATAGGGCCTTTCCTTTTTCAAGAGTCTAACTAGCCACACAGAACCACAACAACAAAGAAAGGCCTAATGGCCTCCAATTTCCCGCATTAGTGCCCATTTAATGGCTGACCTGCCCTCTCGTTAGGCAGCGCAGCATGGGAGCACTTCTCAGCCTCGATGCGTGTGCACACACTTTCACATTAACACACACACACACACACAGTTTTTCCCCCTCCAAAGCCACACTGCCTCAGGCCCCTGCAACACTTCCACCCCACGCTGAGACTGCATAATAGACCAGTTTGTAAAAGGGCTACCCTGTGATCAATGGTGCATCCATTTGCTGAGTAATCAAGGATCCTTTGTCTGAGCGGTGTGCATGGAGCAAAAAGCGCGTGTGAGAAGCTATGCGTGCATGCGCAAGTGTAAGCGCGCATACTTCCATGAGAGAGATTCTCTCTCCCAGTTTGTCTTTACTTTTGCTTCCACTGCCGGTAAAATGCGTGTCTCCAAGTGAGTGTTTGCGTAATTCCAAGATAAAGTGGCGTTGCCTGGAAAAGATCTCCTTCAGTTTGTGTCTATGGGAAAACAACAGCTGACATACAGTGCAGGAATAAAAGGACCCTGGGTTGAGCCACAGAGGGGCTGACGAGAGTGCGTTGTGTATATGTCAGCTATGCCATAAAAATGCCATGGGTGGAGGATGACATTGGCAGGTCCTATTCAGCGCTATAGTGGTGAAAGGCCTTTTAGGATGAATAAAGATTCTTGGGCCCTGTCAGGTCTCCATAGCTCCCAGCTGAACAATACCAACTAAGAGCAGCTGTCTTAATAGCATAAGGGGCTGACAGCTTTAGAAGTAATGCAATGCTGAAAGCAGTATCTACATAAACTTTGGCTGAGTCCAGACAACGATCCGCTGTGTGATATCACAATATAGTCCAATAGTATTGAACTGTTTCTTAGAAACCTTAAACAGTGAATGTGTTCTGTATGTTTCTTGTAGACATTAAGTCTTTAAGGAACCTGAACTGATAACGTTGGCAGAGCCATATTACCTCTATATTGAGAAGCCTCATGTGTGAACGGATGTAGTGGCACGATAGCAAAAGATTTCTCCTGAGCGTGATGATAATTGGAACTAACTGGATCTACAGTTCCTGTATCAGGAAGACCAAAAATCTCTGGGCTCACTTAAGAGAGCTGTTGAATTTTTATTGAAAGGCCATGAGTGGGAATAGTGTATAAATGTATTGTGTTTGACTGATGAAGCAATGTTTCCCTTACAAAGTAAGCGTGGATTATTGAAACAAGTGCCTGATGTTTCTTTCCACCATCACTGTCTGATCTGATAATCACAGTGTGAACTGCTTGAGACTTAGCTCCTTCTCAAGTATTAGCTGTGAATTAGTTGTGCAAAGGTTTGAAACTATAGCGCAGCTCCTTGTCACCTGGCTGTCAAAGCCAAGCATAATAACCTTTCTCCACAGTCTTGCTCTCTGTTGTTTTACATCCAGCCATTACCCAACCCTGTCTCCTTTGCTAGAAGCATCACAGATCTACAAACTCCACTAAGGCATAGGAAACAGGCGAGACAGATCTCCAAATCTTCCCAAAACAAAGGCTCTCCCTGCTCATGTCAAACATCACCTCTAGTCTGTTTACTTAGTGAGTTTGGTTTCTATGGGACTAGCAGATCCATAGTGTTTTGGGTTCATATAACTCCTGGCAGGTCGTCTTGTGCGTTGCTGGCCCTGAGGCTGACAGGGATGGGCTGGTGCTGTCAGTGTTAGACAATAAGACAGAGTTTACACAAGGCTAACTCACGCTCCACCATAGCTGTGATTCATACTAATCCCACAACCCCTGCAATTAAATTCATCTTTGTCTTCCAACAATGTCAACTAAAGATTTTAAACCCATCATCTTATAACAGAATACATTTGGCCAACATTGATTGGCGAATGTTAGATGAGTAAAATAAATGGTGTTTGAAGTAAGATGCTTAAAAGATTAGATAAGCTGGTTTGGCTCTTTAGGCTGAAAATACAGAGAGCGTTTGCTCCTTTGTCAGCAGTCCCATGATGTCCCCACTCTTTTTCTTTCTTTCTTATTTGGTTACTTCCATTGCATTTTTTATCTACGGCATGTGAAGAGGAGCCTCAGGGTGACGTTCACTACCTTTATTTGGAAAGCACTCCCATTTTGCACCGACTCCGCCTTGCTTAAGGGTAAGTGGATGAGTGCTGGGTTAGGGATGAGCTAGATTTAGATTTCTTTCTGCTGGGTAAACATTTAAAAATATGATGGGAATTATTGATACAAGTGGTTTTCTGGAACCCTCTGCCTTTTTGACGGCATTCTTTGTTGACACTAAAAGTTCATTATTGACTTTGGAAGCAACAGTTGGCGAAAATATCACTAGAAGGTCCACTCTACAGCGGTCTGGAGATGTTAAATGAGCACTTTAAGGACGTGTCTTTATCTCTGACTTAGGAGAAAGTGTTTATTTGGCAAATTTAAGCCAAAATAGACATTTTTTGCTTTAATATTTGAATAGAAATGGAAATCAGTGCTAAATGGAAGCTCTGCTAAGCTATGTATTGTAGCCTAATTAGCAATTGCAGCAAAATGGCCATGCTAAGCAGGTGGGCAAACTTTCACCTACACACACACCTACACACTCCTTTGTGAAGTCAACATTACTGGGCTACCACTTGAACTGTGCAATGTCTCCCCTCCTCACCTTGCTTCCCTTTCCTGTGGGGAAAACCAGGCATTCTCTGCTGCAGATGTCATTAGTGACAAATTTCTCTATAAAATTTATAAGCCATGAAAGTGACTTTAGTTCAGTGGTCAAACAGAGGAGAGGAGATGGAGAGGAAATCCTCTAGTGCTCTAGTAACAGAAAGGGAGTAGAGGAGTGGAGAGATGGAATGTAAAAGAAATAAATCTTAAACTAAAACACCGTTGCCTCCTGTTCCCCATTTCTCTCATCCCTTTGTGTTTGTCCCTCCTGTTGAACCTCAGAATAAATTGGAGCTCCACTGCTTGGCTGTCTGACCTCTTTTAAAACCTGTCAGTTACTAACACGTAGCGCTGTCAGGGGACAGGTTTCGGCTCAAGACCAGGTTGCAGTATAAAAGAAAATTGTCTTAGTGGTCCTTTCATAACCTGCTTTTGCAATTTGCAGCAGTAGTTTTACTTTTTTTTTCTTTTTTTTTAACATTTTGCAGGACTACTCCAAGCTGTCCTGTTAACTGACATATTTTAGATGCAATGGAAAAGGGCACCGCGTACACACATGCTGGCTGGCTAAAACCTGGAGAACATTTTAATGGAAAAACTGCTTTGAAAAATAGCAGTATATTTACCAATCTGCCGTTACAGTAGAATTCAAACTCTCTATGTACCTTTGCAAGGAGAGAGTTACAAATTTGCGAAGACATGGGCGCATTTAAAACAGGTTGTTATTATTTGCATGCAGTATATAAACTAAGCAGTGATCTTGAGCCTGTCAGTATAGTCATAATCATAGAAGCAGCCTTCGCTAAAGAAATTCATAAGTTAGGGCCACTAATTGTCTCTGTAAGTATGGCCAATTTTTATTACATCTAGCCTTGAAGGTGAACAGCAGCATGCAGGCAGATTGATGAAGGAAGTGTATCTAAAGATTTTGCCTGAGTGTTTCTCTGTCTGCGTACACACACTGTACATTTTTGATTTCTTGCCATCAAATAAAGCACAGTCTCCTCTCCAGAGGAGGGAATGAGTGGGATATCATGGAAAGCCAGCTCCTTCACTTCTGTGACACATTTATTGTCCTCAGCTCTCATCCATCTTCAACATGACACGCTTTGAACTTTAACCTGAATTCCTCAACGTCGTTCTAATTCTTTAACCCATCAATGTGCCGGTGGAAAATAATTTGTCGCTGTAGCTGCCTGGCTTTACTTCAGCCATATACTTTGCTTGGTCGACTGTGGGTCACAAATGGACTGTGAAGCCAGCAACAAGCATTACTTCTACCCCAGCTCAGGTGTTTTTCTTGGAAGAAGCAGAAGAAAGCAGTGCTGAATATGGAGAGATGATCTCATAAAGAAACAGATTTTTCTAGCCTGTAGCAGAAATAGTGGATAAATGATAGAGAACCAATGTGAACAAGATGACCTGTGCCTATTATCGGGCCTGGAGAAGCATGACTAACAATCTGCAGCTTGTCTGAATCTGTGATGGACAGGGAACACCAGTGACTGACAAACTCAACTTCAAAGCTACCTACATGCTGAAGAATATGATTAATGAACAGTCATTAGCAACGATCTCCAATTTTGTAGCTGAATACAATTCCCCTACAATCTTTCAGACTTATTAGTATAGAACGCATTTTAATCATGTGATTAATATGAGTATGATTGCCTTCTGAAACTACGTGAGTGCATGAACAGTTACAGTAAATGCAGGCAAGCAAGGAGGCCAAATAGTTTTGGAATTATTAGAAGAGAAGGAGAGGATCAAATGGATCACAATGTGTCAAGTGTGTGTGCATGCATATGCATCACTTGTGTCAGAAAAAAATTCAGATCTCAATTTGAAACTCTGCTATTGTGAGTCATAACAATAGAGAACCTTTAAGAATATGATGCTATGAATGCAAATCCAACAGATTTAGTATTATTTTCCACTGCAGCTCAAAGTCATTCCAGATTTTCTTTCTCCCTGAATGGATCTTTAAAACAAGTAAAAAGTGCTCTGTCCAGTTTTAGCCCCTATAATTATGAATATATACAGCCACAGGAATGACACGAGATAATTTGTATAAAAAGCTATTCTTTGCAATAAGAGCAAACTAAGGCCTAAAAGAATAATATATATTGTGGTAATATTTGGGGAATTCAAAGATTTTTTTTTTTTTACTTTTTTTAAGCTATAATGGTTTTTATGTTTGCATTTTAAAATTGTGTCTCTGCTAACTGTATCTCTGTGGATTATGTTTTTTTAAATCGAGAAATTTGCTACATTTTTGTCACTTTATAGTCCTTTGTTCACCCAAATCATTTTAGCATATATACATCTTTTTGTTGTGACAGTACGTTTTAAGATACTTCTATTTACTTGTTAAAAATCAGCTTTATTTTATATCCAACTCAAAAGAAGTTAAAAAACATGTTTCTGTTCATTTACTCCGATGTTCATTATTAGTGAGTGAGGGTTCGGCAGATATTGCAGATGGGTTCTGCGTTAAAGCAGAGCGTCAGCTGGTTTGGTCCATGCTGATTGGTTCTGACACTGATGGGGCAGAGATATTTTTACTGTACTGTTTCCAGAACCACATTTGCTGCACTTCTCTGCCATACAAAACTGGGGAACAGGCCCTTGTGCACACAGGCATGGACGTGTGCTTGTACACAAACACATTTACATACTCCCACTTGTTTAACTGCACTGCTGGAATCGGAGCCCTTTAAGTTTTTTCCTACAGGAAATTGTTTTCTAACAAAAACTGAAGCTTTTCATATCTTCCGTAACCAGTTGTGGCACTTCTGACTCAGGCAGGAAGGACACATTTGGCGAAGTGGCGACGGAGGAATAAAAACACTTTCTGATTAGGAAATCCAAAACCTCATTGTAATTTAGTCATTGGTAGAAGGTAATTAGTGAAAAGGGGAACTGGCATTTGCCAGAGCAAGCAGGACATACGGGGAGTAAACTGAGTATTGTGCCATTTTTTTTTTAATTTAAGCGGAGAGGAACTCAAACAGCAGGTAAGTGGTATTTTCCCAAATTGAGGAGTTATTGTTGCTCCCTCTAACAAGAAAGGTTAAATGAAGGAGGGTGATGGCTTCATTATTTGCAAATTAATTCAGACAAGACAGGGCTAAAAGGTCCAAACTTTTGTGGTTGCAGATGTTTTGCAGCTGCAATACTCAGAGCTCCTGCCATCTTTTGGTTCAGCTAAACGTTCCTGCACTCTAAATTCTCATAATGATGCCTCCCATACAGCGTCAGTGCTCAATATAAGGCGTGGAGTAGTTAATTAAATACAGAAAATCTTAACAGTAAACTAAATAAACTAAATAAATTTATAAAGATCAGCTAATGTCTGAGTGGAGAAGGAGACTGTTAAAAAAAAGAGGATCACAAAGTTTCAGTATAGGGTCTGAGAATAAAGGGTTTTGTTCCCCTACGTATTTGAATCCAAAGAACACTATAACCCCCAGTGAAATGTAAGTGCTCGTGTAATTTATGTCAAGAATAATATTACCCCATTGTGATTTTGAGACTGTTGATATTCTTTTATATTTGCACTGGCAGGAGGGTGACTCTCAGCTACAAGATGATTGTGGGCCAGGAAAATTGACTATAATTATCAAATAGGCCACTTAAACTTAATCTAATGGAAATGGCTTCAGAAAATAGTTTGACCTGTCAGTGCCGTTTTTTTGTCTTAACGTCTTGCAGCTGATTTATGAAGCCCTACAGTATCTCAGCATCAAGTTGAAAAATCCTTCCGTTGGTATTTTGGCATTTCATAGAGATCAAGTTGATGATACCATCGTTTGTAAAATCATTATGGCCGGATATTCCGATCTCACCGACCGACACACTCACAACTTGCCTATTGTACTGTGACAGAGACCGTGTAAAATACAAAATCCCCTGTGCTGGCAAGAGAGGTGTCATTTCCGATGAGGTCATCGGCCATGGCAGCAGCCTAAACATGAGCCCGTTATTCTTTTCCTTAAACCTAACTCGTGTGTTTCTTTTTTCTCTATATCTTTATTTGCGATCTCTCCACTCTTTATTTTTTCATTGACCTTGTTTGTTTTAAGGACTCTGAGTTAATTTAATTTCCCGTCAACCACTACGGAAATCCCGCACAGAAACCCAATACTCTCTTTCTCTCTCAAAGTGGAAGCCGTGCCGCTCAGTGTTCAAACATAATGAAACTGTGGCTGTCACAGAACAAAAGCCGCAGGTTTTAAAGTAACAATTATTTTGATAGAACTATGAAATTACACAGCAGGCAGAATAATGTTCCCTTATTGATGGAGACATAAGCGTCTCATTAGGACGTTCATGTACTAATCATCCCACATGGCTTTAAATACCTCGAAACACAACTCCAGAAAGGAAGATGATAATAAAGATAATTTTCTGACCCACCCACTCAGTGACCCTCCCTGTTTGCCCCTGAAGGGTCTTTACATATTCTATAAAAACTGAGTAAACTTATGCTTCTTTTAACATGTGATTTCATTTTTCTTTTTAGGAACATACATTTGATTGGAATTAGGGAGGAACAAAACAGTGACAAAGCCACAAATTACTAAGCACGGCTTACAGGAACAGGTCTGCATCATCTCCCAGACACACTGCTACATCTGGCCAAGCTCTTTTCCTCTATCCAGCTACCTTTTTCTTCACCCCAAGCTTTCTGACTTTCCTGAGAGACAACACACTGATCTCCCATTGGCCCTCCCTTGAGCTCTCCTTCAGCTTTCATCCCCTGCCAATGACCTGTCCTTGCCATACAGGGAGAAATATAAATATACAAATATGACCAAAACAAAGAGAGGGCGAGGGGGTAAAAAAAAAGAAAGTGAAGTCCAATCTCCAGGTTCTTTTTATCATCAGGTAGACATCTGGATATCTACAGAGACCCGATGCATAATCATTTCAGTATCTTTTTGTGTCTCCAGAGGTTGACGAGTAAGAGATAGAGAGAGAAAGCAAAAGCGAGGCCAAGTTTTTCTTCATGTGTCATCCAGTTCCAGGTCTCAGCTTCAGAAAAAAACATAGAGGGGGCCCCTTTTGGAAATTAATTTTTGCCACGAACAATCATCTCATAACAAAAATATTACCATTCATGACTCAATTTCCTCATAATTTCCTTATCAACCCCCCATAATTAGCCCCATTTGTTTGCTTTGTCCTCCAGTGAGAGGGTCCCTTTGTTATTAAAAACAGTGACGAGACTCACGCAGGAACCTGATGACTTGTTCAGCTGGCGTGGGGGTCCCCACAGCTGCCGGG
The DNA here is from genome assembly GCA_015108515.1 of Hemichromis elongatus. Lineage (NCBI taxonomy): Eukaryota > Metazoa > Chordata > Actinopteri > Cichliformes > Cichlidae > Hemichromis > Hemichromis elongatus. The sequence goes on from VUQR01011826.1 coordinate 25,967, forward strand.
GAGCCCCTGCAACCCACACGCACACATTCCACATTATCACTAGAGACGACGCTCTCAACCAAGACCCAGCAGCAGTGGAAGCCGTTTAAATGAAAATGACTATTAACATATTCAGTCAAGAGCCTCTTTCTGTCTTCAAGCTGCTCTCTTTTCCTTGTTCCCGCTCTCCATCACTTTTTTACTGTGCTCACCCCTCTTCCCACCACCCTTCCAACTCTATAATGGACCTCGAGGAGGAGCTCAATCAGCAGGGGCCAGTGCTTCGGTTCTCTCTGCACCCAGTTGGACACCAACTTTAATTAATTGGCTGTATTGTCCTTGAGGCCAGCAAGGGTTTAATAAGGGGGGGGAAAGGTGTTGGTTTTATTCTATTACATGTGCTCGTTTTCTTCTTCTTTTTTTTCCTTTTATGAAAGACGATGAGGGGCAGAGAGTGGTTTATTCTCGTTGAAAATAGCTAAAGGAGGAGAAGAGACACAAAGGAAAGAGAGTAAGAGAGCGAATGGATTTGCAGCCCCTCACCCCACTTTTGTCTTATCTGTGAGAGCTAATGAGTGACGGATTAACCTGGGATCACCTCGGGCAAATTGAGATGACCCTGCAAACTTTTCCCCAGGCATCCTCCCAGAAGGCTGCATTCTGCTTCACATGCCAAACACATGCACATAAATACAGAATTTATACTGAATGTTTATCCCCCCCCCCCCCCAAAAAAAAATCTTTCTCAGATATCTTCAATTTAACGCCCTCATGTAGATTTTGTGTCAGAAAACCCGAAAGATCATTTGAAAATGCTGCCCATTGCTTTCAGTTACCTACTTTTTAACTTTTAAAATTTTTTTACTAGATCCTTGACACAAGTTTGAGACACGCAAGATTAAGATGTAAAGTTAATAGTGTCAAGGACTGTGTATGCAGGCCTACTTGCACTGGCCTCAGTTACCTTGGAAAATGTTCAAAGCTCCAAACTCACGCTTTACCCACTCAACATTTCCCATAAACGTGTTGTATGTGGATATTTAGGTAAGTGGATAAAACTGTATTAAGTTGTTTTCATTTCTTTTTTTTACCTTGTGAGAGAACAAACAACATGAACAGTATTCTCTCCTCAACCTTATTCAAATCTGTTTAATTTGTGGTGACCTCTGCTGACTGAGACCAATTTATGCAACCGTATAAAACTGCAACTTCAGCTTCATTTACCACCTAGTTTGACCCAGAGGGGCATTAATTTTTCAGTAAATAAGACGATGGACTGTGTGAATTTTATCTATAGTTATCACTATTCATTATGCAGACAACTTTAGGCCCATACAAACAAATACAACTATGTTTTAAAGGCATGTAAGAAAACTGGGTACTACAAACCCCCGGTGCCCTGCTGGCTAGTTACACAAACACATAGACTCACACATACACAGCCTTCACCATTTGTCACCATCACTGACAAATTACTGTCAGCTATCCAAAAACACCTACACACATTTAAACACACATTAAAGTCAAGGGAAAAGATATTTTTTTGCTGGTGACACGTGAGCATGTGTGGTGCAAATTTAAATTGGTTAGGTCCGCTTGATCCGTCACAGGTGGTTTCTCCGTTTTTGTTTGCACGTGTTTGAGAAAAACAAAGAGAAAGAAAGAATCTGTAAAAGACAAGTGGAAAGAATTTTTTTTTTTTTTTTTACCCACACATTAACTTCTATCAATCGAATATCATTAAAACGTTAACTGCGGAACAAAACACTTTGAGACTTTGCATCTACAGTCTCAGAGTTTACGGCATAATTAAACCACAACAGCAGGCGCTTTACTCCTCAGAGGCTGATGCCAGCTGTTTGCACTTCATTCAGATGACTGCAACAGTGTGCTTCAGCAACAGCGGGGGGCGCTCTGATCTGCTCAACTGACTGCTGCATGGAGGTGTAACTTCATCCAGCCATTAATCATCTATAGCTGTGAGTGTTAAGGACCTCTGCTTCAGAGCACAATGTGCTCACGCTCGTGCTAGGTGGTCCTGTCGGCGAGTAGTGCGACTGCTGCCAGGGCAGTTTTTGCCAGGACTTTCACCTTGAATCAAATGCTCAGCTGCTGCATATACAAAAGCCTCCTTCTCTTTTATGTCTCTCTCTCTCTTAAACACACACATAAGAGAGTATCTGCTTTTTATTGTTGTTGTTGATGCCGATACAGCCCTATCAGCTACACGAATATTTGGAGGAAATGTTACAAACTGTGCCAAGGCTATCATTTTTAAGTGTGACCAGACCTGGGTAATTGTAGCGTAATGTAACAACACATGCTGCACCAGCATCAGTGCTTCTTCTACCTGGAAGTACAAGAAGGAAAGCAACATGTGAGGATTTTACCTCACATTAGCTAATCACCGCAAGACCCAGAACACAGTGCAGAAGAATTTAAGAATTTTCTTGAAGAAAGTGATTCTTCAAGAATCACTTT
>VUQR01011826.1:38320-66455 GCA_015108515.1 Hemichromis elongatus
GTTTTGGTTGTTTGGTTGGGGGGGGGGGGGGTGAAGAAGGGTCTGTGTTCAATTAGCAGTGTGGCGAGTTTTTGCAGGGTTCCTCAGATAAATTAAAAGGCATCGCTTTATTGTAGCAGTGAAGTCGAGCAATGACAAATGATGCTGTGGGTCATTAGGCTAGTGGTTTAAAAGCCTCCAATATGGCCTACGACGAGCTGGACTTTCAAACTGCATTTCATGTTGCATGTGACTTAAATCCAGATATGCTTGTGGACGAGCAAAGATGGATTTACAGAACCACAGTAAAGGTTGGATTTGAAGGCAATGTTTGACCTTAATAAACTAAAGCAATAAAATTATTGGCAGACGTAAATTAAAATCAAATTATTATAGTTATTATAATTATTATAATTATTGTTATTATTATAATTATTGTTATCATTATTATCATTAAAAATATTATCGATACACACAACTTTGCTAACGAAAATCTTTCCATTTATCAATCTACCTAGTTAGGTAATACATTTTCCACATCTCCAACACATCAGCACATCCTGCCACCACAATTCTGATTTCCTAATTTCAGGTCAAGTAACACATCTCGTCATCAGACAGTCGCTCCAGGATGGAGGACCGCGGGTGGGACTTACCGACACACTCGTTGGCCTCCCTGGCTGTGGCTCTCTGCCATGGTCTGTCGTAGTGAAAAGGTTTGCACCTGTCGCACTCGGGCCCGGCGGTGTTGTGCTTACACTCACACACCAGATTCCCGTCTCGGTCCTTTACGCACCGAGATGCGTGTCCGTTACATTTGCATCTCCCTCCGACCTGCAGGTCCGACACTGAGTAGAAATAGGAGTCCCGGGCCAGTTCCGAGTCGTCCTCGTTCTCGTCACCGAAAGTGTGCAACCTGCTGAAGATGACCTTAATGTCCGTGGCTGTGACCCAGTCCTGCAGCACCGGGGAGTTGTCAAAGTCGTGCGCCGAAGGTCTGCCGTCCAGCGTGCTGAAGGCGATGAGCCCGCCGGTCAAAGGGTAGATGTCGGTGTGGGAGTCCGTGCAGACTGCCTCCTGCTCGTTCTGCTTCGTGATAACGGCCCTGTTGGGCTTGTTGTACATCTTCCTGCACTGGGTAGAGTAAAACTGAAAGGGTACCCAAGTTTTCCCGTAGTCCATGGACTTGTAAATAGCCATAGATTCGGGTCGGGGCGAGCAAAACTGCAAGCTCACATACGTTACCTCAAACTTCTTACCGAGGGATAGAGTCAGGGTGACATTTTGCGGGTACTGGATGAAGTTCTCGGACTGCCAGCAGGTGAGGTTGTGAGGGTTGTTAAGATCCGTTAGATACGCTGGTGGGTGATACTTCTTGGGGTCAGAGGCGTCGCAGGTGTGACAGTTCCTGGTTTTCTCTTCTTCTTCTACCTCGGTAGGGGTCACCAGGCAGTAGCGACTCGGCGTCTTGCCGCAGGTACTGGACACCCTCACTTCCTTCCCGAAGGCGGAGTTGACGAAGTCCGGGATGCAGCGCCGCGGGTTGCCGTGTTCGTCGTAGCAGGGATCCGGAGGAGAGGTCTGTGCTGCAAACATGCTCATCCCGTACCCTCCAGAGGCGCTCCTGAACGACAGGGACACGGCGAGCAGCAAAACCAGCACAACATCCACAGCTCTTATCATGGTGACTCCGTGTTCCCCCAAGTGTGTCTGCGGAGGAGAGAGGGAACACAGAGAGCACCGAAGAGTGAGTTATTTTAGTGATGACACAAAAGATATTAATATCTGGAAAAAAAAATCTGAGTGATCAAAAACTGGAGTATATTTATTCATAAAAGACACGTGAAATTTTTATTTTAAAGATCTATGAAAGCTCACTTTACCTGAGAATTATTTTAAATAATGTAAAAGACCGGTGAAGACAGGCTACTTTTCTTACTCCCTGGTCTCGGTTTGTTTGTTTCTTCCAATCTCTTGCGTAAAAATAGAGAAGCGGATGGATTTAAGAGTCGCTTGTGTCCTTATGTCCTTATAGCAAGTCCCGCTCCTCCTGCCGGTCTTTTCAAAATCTCTCCCTCCCTCCCCCTCCTACTCACCCCCTCCTCGCTCTCTCTCTCTCTCTCTCTCTCTAGTCTCTTGCGCGGATCGGATCTTGCTTGGCACGGCTTTAGGTCAGCTCATCTTGAGTGACACCAGGCGGCGCAACGACGTCCACTGGTGGCGCTTTAGGAGACTGTTGCGGGACAGTGGGGTGCAAATTACCTCAGGAGAGAAGTGTGAATCTGAGAGATCCCTCCACCTGATATGATCCAGTACTTTATGCTGGGGTGAGCACATTTAGCAGAAGCCAGGTATGAATGTGAAATCAATAAAGTAAAATTGTATTCTCGAAATATTTGCAATTTTCTTCTTCTTCTTTTTTATTCCTTTTTTTTGCCCAAGGCCAAACTGATTATAATTTACCACGCACTTTCCTAGTTTTTAGTATTGGCATTTCTTTAATAAAAAATGACTTCATTCTGCTATATGTAATTTTTCAACAACATGAATATAAAATATTTTCAGAAGGACAAAAGAAAAGGTCTTATGTCCCTCTCAGGTTTCTGTCCACACTGTAACAGTTGGAAGGATCAGGTTTACTTAAAATGAAACAGGCACTAAATTGTGGAGTGCGCCAATAATTTGCTCTTTTTACTATGTTAAACCCGAGTGTTTAGGTTATTTGGAGAGCAGTTAAGCGTTTTTTTCTTGGTTTCTTATTGGAAACCAAACTGCTTCGGGATAGCAGCCATACTCAGTTGCAGAATGACGCCAGCGTTTGTACTTTCACACGGGTCGAGTCTTGAAAAATAAAACATTTGCACACCAGATTTTTTTCTGTGCAGGGTTTCAGAATACATGCCTCTTGATTTGGGAATCTTCTGTGACCAGCTGCCTCATAAGACCTGTTGAATATTGGCACAAAAAGTAACCGCGCCATCTTGTGCCCGTAGAGGGAAACAGCAGCTCGGCGTTCAGTGACTGGCTGGTACTGTCTGTGTATTCCAGGTGATGGAGGTATAACACCACGTACTATTTAATGGAGAATAAAGACCATTACTCCTTAAAGGAGTGAAGCATCGTTATCCGGGATACTATGATAAATTTTAAGTACATATTGCCTGAAATTAACACATTGGGGCATCAATTACTCATTTTCATTCAATGCGTTTTTACGTTTTTATCTTATACTACCTAAACAACAAATTCACTTTACAAAATGAGTCAGTTTGGAAAGTTTGTTAACATGCTCAAAGTTTAGGAAAACTAGAAAAGCTACAAGATAATTCACATTAAATTGTGCAGATAATGTTTTTGGGTTTTTTTTCAGGCTTCCTGGTTTGTTGATTCTGAGCGCTTCTGTCTACCTCTGCGCTTGCTCTGTTGTTTCATCACCAGTGAAATCATCAATGACAAGACGCTGTGGCAGTTCTTTTGGCACCTGAATATGTCCAAGTCGTAACAGAAGCACAAAAATGTCCGACAGATGAAATGCAATTTATATCGCTGGCAGAGGTTTATTTTTGTCCATTCATTTTTGTGGGGTGTAATCTACAAAAAAATTACTGAGTGCACTCCTAAAAGTCTATTTTTTCCACCTTGTGAGTGATTGACTGCTCATCCTCATGATTAATCATGCTGCCAGGTCCTTTGCCATTTCCTAATTGTCCTGTGGTAAACTGCATTTCCAGCATGAAAGTTTATGGTACAGTAGTAGCAAAGCATATACTTTGCCAAACCAGAAGTCTACCTCAACCTAAAAGCAACTTAGTCGACTCTGTTTAGAAGCACTCTGTTTAGAAGCACTCAGCTTCAAATTTAGAAGCTGAGTGTTCCTGTTTCCTGTGAAACATTTGGGCATTGTGTGTTGAAATAAATTGAGGTGATGATTTAATTTTACATTTAAAATCACCTCAAATTAGTGCGAGAAGCCTTGATTCAACCTTCCTTTCATTATATTTTGCCTCTAATGAGCCAGACTGTAATTTTTATTAGGTTCTTGCACACGACTGCTCCAGTGTCATGAAGTTCTTTTTAAAGTTTTCCCTCAGACATTGGCTACTTTTTCATTCATTTTCAGTCTAGTCCTTGTACCAGATAATTTTCAGAGGAATGTTTTGTTTCCTCATTCTCTACTTGACACTGACCTATGAATCATTTCAGCATAAAAGGGTACCTAACTTACGGTGCCATATTTATGCTTGAATGATTCATATAACAGACAGCTTTGAATAGAGACAATTTTAAATTGTATTTTTAGGCACTTTGTTAGTAGCCACCTGTCGCAAAAGCATGTAATTTTCCCCTCTGCCCCTTTCCCCCCAAGATGAATCTAAAGAAAATGCCAACACTGTTTCATTGGTATAACCTCTTTCATGGCATGCATTTTTAATTTCCTCTTTGCTAATTGGGTTGATTGAGACCTGATGAATGTAAAAACAAAGAATTACCAGATTTTTGTTTCTGAGAAAAATGAGATCCACATATGAGGACATTTGTTTTAAATTTCAATAGAACATTGGCAGTATAATGTCCTTGTAAGTGGATTTCAGGCCCTTGTAGAGCAAAATTTTGTATTTTGGTCTAGACAACCCAAAATGTGATGTCCACATATGAGGACGTCAGGTCCTAGGAGGATAAAATGGTATTCTTGCACCAACAAGATGATTCCCAAAGAGTTATTAGTAAAAAACAAAAAAAAAACAAAAAAAAACCCAAACTTGTTTTATTTTGAGATGGTGTGCAGCCCATCCTTCAAAAATACTGACGAAGCTGTGCAAAAGAAAGAAGTTGCAGGCCTAAAAATAACTATCATCTCATCAGAACTAGCCTCAGTGGAAGATTGGCTGTCAAGTCGTCCTTCTTAAGGAAGGGAAACAGGGAGAAAAGGTTAACGTATGCCAAACTATGCAAGACTTGGACATGGCTAGCATTTTTATGGAGTGGCTGATTCAAATAAAGAGTTTTGGTTCGGCTTGTTGAAAGAGAGATGAGGAAAGAGGTACAACAATGAGTCTCTATAGCCATCTGTAAAACACCGTGAAGGCTGTGTCATGGCTGCATTTGAGCCAGTGGTGTTTGAGATCTAATCAAAATTGAAGGAATTATGAACACAGAAAAGTACCGTCAGATTTTGATCCACCATGCAATCTGGAAAGCATGTGACTGGCAACAAGTTTGTTTTTCAGCATGACAAACAGTCAAGTGGTTCTGCTTCTTCGCTCGTGTGTTTTAGTATTATTTTCTTCCAGGTATTATTCCATGGTTTGTCTTCAGTTTTAAATCCACAAGGCAACTGAATTACACAGGAATAAAGAAAAATCCACTTTAATTCAATGCAGTTTTATTTAAATAGTGCCAAATCACAACAACGGTTGCCTCAAGGTGCTTTTTATTGTAAGATAAAGATCCCAGAATAACAGAGAGAAAACAATGACATGACCCCCCTGTGGGCAAGCACTTGGTGACAGTAGGAAGGAAAAACTCAGACAGGTAGAAACCTCAGACAGAACCAGGCTCAGAAAGAGGCAGCCATCTGCTGTGACCAGTTGGGGTGAGGGGAGGGAGACAAGACAAAAGACTTGCTGTGGAAGAGAGCCAGAGATTAATAATAACTAATGATTTAATAAAGAGTGGTGTATAAACACATACTGACGGAAAAAGGTGAGTGAAGAAGAAACTCACTACATTGTGGGAATCCCCCAGTTCACTAGGTCTATTGCAGTGTAACTAAAGAAGGGTTCAGGGTCACCTGATCCAGTCCTAACTTTTTATTTTTTAATTTTTTTTAAAAAGGAAAGTTTTAAGACTAATCTTAAAAGCAGAGAGGGGGTCTATCTCCCGAATCCAAACAGGGAGCTGGTTCCACAGAACAGGGGCTTTAAAACTGAAGGCTCTGTCTCCCATTCTACTTTTTGTGGTCCCAGTTACTTTTGCTGCTACGTTGTGGATCAACCAAAGACTTTTCAGGAAGTTTTTAGAACAACCTGATAATAACAAATTACAATAGTCCAGCCTAAAAAAGAAGAAGAAGATTTTTCAGGCAATCCGCTTTTAAGAAATTCACATTTCTAAAAAGAAAATAATGTAAATCCAGTAGATGGAACTTTGTTTTTGTAGAAAGACTTTTTATAAAACATGGTCTTCCTGCTCCTTTTCTTTTTCGTCTGTGGCTTTACTTCCTGGTTTTCAAATATTATAACAATTGCAACTGCGTCTTTGTTTTGTTTAGTATCCAATGCATTGTTGGCATCTTCTCTGTCGGTCAGTGAATTACTGCAGTTAATATCCTCTGGCAGTCGCCCATTCAGCTATTTCTTCCTATCAAGCCTTTTGGCATGACATGGGTACTAAGTTTGCATCAGAGCTGAAAAGTCTCGTGACAGAACTGGTAGATCCAGCATGATATTTGATGTCACAGTGGTCATTGTGACTGACAAAAGACAGGCAACAACAAAAAAAAACAAGCTGATAAACAAACCCTACACTAAATCTCTGTGTTCCCTTTAGCTAGACTATATTTAAACATTTATCTTTCCTAAAAACTGACTTTAAGATTACATTGAAGTTCTATGGGAATATAATATGTAGTTTTAAAATAAAAAAATATGTGGATTATGTAAAATATTACCTTCTTTTATATAACTAAAAAAACCCAAAACAAATCTAAATCAATGTTATATTCATTAGCTTATATTATATAAGCTTTAGATCCAGTTGCGCTCTGCTGGCAGTGAGTGACAAGAGTTCTGAGTCGAAACACAAACAGTGTTTACTGTCACTGGTTTGTTTGGCTTGCCACTGCATTTCCCTCTGTTTAAGAGAAGGGGAATTCAAAGTCACACAAATAGATAACATGTAAATGACAAGCAAATCGACAGGGGGAAGTATGGCTAGCGTTTCCCTGACAGAATGGGGTTTGCAGAGAAAATTAAAAACTCAGAGTCCGCAGGTTTGAATAATTGTTCTGTCATTCAAAATTGTTGTTTTTAACACGTGAATTTAAATTGAATTTAAAAGACGCGCAAAAACCAGAAATATACATATTGGGTTTAAGTAAACATAATGTGCGCCTAAAACGCAGACATGAAGCGAGCTTTCTTTTCAGAGGCCAACATCTCTTCTGAACTGGCATGCAACCTCTCATGCACACAGGTCTGAAACTCACGGATTACCACACAGTTCCACTTCCCAGCTCAACACGCTCAGCGGCAGCACCAGCCGTCGTCATTGCGCTCACATGCGCCTCGCTCATACACTTCCTGTTTGCCGTGTTTGTGAGCCAGTTTTTTATGTAAAGCGCAGAAGACACTTCGGCGTACGACTCCGCTCTTTTTACCCAGGATGTGGGTTCGCCTATTAAATCGTGATGTGCGTGTTGAATGAATGGCAGTGACGCTGAACAGGAGACACCTTTCCTTGGACTTTTTGGATTTTTCGGACTTGTAGGACACGCGCAGTGACTATGGAGGCTGGCCAATAACCTGCAGGTAAGACTGTGAAGAAGGAAATATTTTATTCTGAAGGGCACCAGCAGTCTTCCACTCGCAAATGGGTTAAATGTGTACAGATATGTTTGCGCTGAATTTCATGAATCTTTGATATATGACATTAGACTGCTTTGTGTCACCTGTGCGCATCTACGTTTGCATCTAGGGTCGATAATTTGTGATAACGTCAAAGTGAAGCTGCTTCTGTCATTGATCTGTTGTAATCTAGCTGTTCCTCATGTGCGTGTGTTTTGTAGCACCAGAGCTCGTTTCTTAGCAGTGTTAAAACCCGTTTTGCGTTCTGTCAGCATCAAACACTGATGGGAAACCTGTGAGCTGACAGACCCCCACTGTCCTACCATTTTGGTGACTTCTGCTTTTCTAGACTTTCTATGTGATTCATGCCTATAATAAACAGTGAGGAAGTACAGAGATGCAGAAGCACGTGTTAGATGCCTGGACGAAGTCTCAAAAATATGTAATGGTTGTAGAAGGAGAAAAGTACTTGAAGCTAGCGTGACCAGGTGATCAGATGACTTAAGAGTTGTGGGTCAGGACTTTAAGCTGCACCAATTAACTAAAAGCTTTCCTGTCATTGGGGTCATTTCTGTTGCTGTGGAAGTCTGAGTTAAACCAGGGATGCAACCAAAGGTTCCTGATTTACTCGAAGCTTAGATTCAGGCTGAGACAAAAGACTTGTTTATTTGAATGTCCGCCCCACAGAAATGCCACCAATCCAACCGCTCTTGAATTCTTGATACCTGTTACCGGGAAAAACAACAACCCTTTGCCATTCACACGTGGCTTACAGGTACAATACAATTAAAAGGTCACTTGAGGAGCTTTGTTTATAAGGCACCTAGTAATTCAGATACTTGTCACCAGTAATGTAATGATGTAGCTGCATTTGTCACAATGTGATTTTGAGTGATACTGAGAAGACCAAACAATAATATATGAGATAAAGCTTACTTCAAAAAAAGAGAGAAGATTTTTACACATTCTGCAACAACACTTTTCCATGTTTTGGGCAGAGATTTTGTTTTTTAGGTTGTGTGGCTTCAAGCAGACCTAACTGATGCATCTATTCATATCGGTTGTTTGCAGCTGATGAGACTTCCCACATTTCCCTTTGAAGCTTTGAAAGGTTTTGTATAACTTCCTCTGCATAAGCAGAAATGATCCCTGGTAATTGTGTTCGCGACCAGATTCACCAGAAATGATCTGCTGAATTTTCAGAATTATCTCAAGAAGTAAATTAAAAAAAACAAAAAAAAAAAACACACGCTGATCCTTGCTTCCACCCCACCCATTAGATGATGACATATTCATTCTGCGCAATGACAGGAAGGGATCATCTATTTTTCATAGAAATAGTCCAATTTCACAATCAAGTTTGAATACAATCACTCCCAAGTTGAGAAATAGTAACTGCTTGAGCAGCTCGCGGACCATTTGTTGTATTGAAGATCACGGGCAGTCAGGCCTGTTGATTTGTGGGTATGAGATTGTTGACCACAATTTTACATCGAGGAGGGCAAACTGGATAACCCTATCGCTGAAGTGTGTTATTCGTCAAATTGTTTCCTGTTTGTCTCTTTATGGCTTTGATATCAGTAAAATCTTCATGTTCACCTTTACAACACTTACTTTGAGGTCAACACCCCCGAGCGTGTAAACACATGCATCTGTTAGCAGTCACTATATATATATATATATATATACTACATACTGCTGTATATAGTAAAAACACGGCTTATATACTGATTATACTACCTATATACTGTTTTACATAATATGTTGTTTTTTGTTATTTAGTTTGTTTGTTTTACTGCATGCACTGAATCATTAAACTCAGTCTTGTTTGCAGTGCCTCCCCCTTTGAGTCTCGTAATCTGATATTAATGAACCTGATGTTTGCATTAAAATTTTCATATGTTTATCAGTGTTTATTCAGGAAGTGAAAGCCAAAGTTTGCATAGAGTGACCAAACAGGCTCTTTGTTTTGCTGCTATAATTAGCAGTATAACAGCAAATTTGTGCATCTCGTCGCATTATTAGTATAAAAGCAAATGATTCTAAACAGCCGCACACAGAGCTGAAGAGCAAGTTCACCATCATTATTTTCTAAAAAGGTTTTTTCTAAATGCTCTAATGTAGGAAATAAAGCATAATAGCATTAAAAAAAAAGCCATGTCCACACAGTACTACTTTTTGTCCTGATTAGCTTATATATAATGCCAAGTGGTCACCGGTAGAGGTTGTTTGGACTAAAGGGAAGCACTTAATTACAACAGAGCTTTGGAGTTGGACTGCTGTTATTTCCTAAAGCCATAAGAGGCGGGTTCACATCCAGTAGGTCAGGGGAAGAGAAGAAGTTTGGATGTGAATATTGAACTCTATCATTCGTGAAAGAGTTTGGGGTGAAGGTGGGGTGTGTGACTGTCAATTAAAACGAGAGGCACGCATATATTATGCACATATATACACAGAGATCTCTTCCCTGGTCTGTGGGAGTATATCTAAGAGTCTGATCACACCACAACAATAGAGAGGCACCTGCTTCCTCAGCGACGCAGGGAAGCTATCTTCCTGTTAGGAAGCATTCGGTAATGGGATCTGGGGGAGACATGGGAAGCGGTCCGTGAGGAGATGGAGGGAGAGGGAAAAGAGGACATTATGAGAAAGAGAGGGATGCAGGCTGAGGTAAAATATTGGATGAGCTGTGAAATGTTTGATGAAAAACCCTACAAGAAGCACAAGTGAGAAATGGGCTGATAAAGGCAAGATAACTGGAGGAAGGGGGGGGGGTGCACTCTACACAAACTGATATGTAAGAACAGTGTTACTGGTATCGTGGCAAAATCAAAACCCAGAGTGCATCCTTTGGATTTCATACCTGAAGCTGTTTCCATTTGGATCAGCTGATACGTGAATTGATCATGGCCGGCATTTCTCATTGTGGAGTAGGCAAGTAGGAGAAAGGAAAAGGGAACTAAACATTTGTGGGTGAAATAGTGGTATAGTTTGGTGGTTTGGGGATGCTATTATTGACAGAGTGGGTAGTCTATCAGAGTCAGACATTGGACAAATGCTTAAAAGAAGTCTCTGTGATAACTCTGTGGGAGATTACCATTTGATTATGTATGTTGATCTCCTGATGGTAGACAGATTTATCATTTAATCTTTTCCTATCTTGTTTCATCGTAAAAAAGATTGCCTCATGCAGATGTTGAAGATCAAAACACAACACCATCCATGTATTTAGTGCATGAACCATGCTTATTTTTTATTATTTAAGCTGTCAGGACTGTCTCTGTAACATAATGCTTACTTCGCCTAACCTTAAATAATTTCCCCTGGGGATCAATAAAGTATTCTGATTCTTTTTGAAAAATGGCTTTAAACCATAGAAACACTGCTTGTTGTTGTCTGAGTGTAAGCCATGAAAAAGTGGAAGTGACCTTGTTGACTCTTAGGGATGTACTGCATACATCCTGTTATGAAACACCACAGAGTCGCAGCATTTGCAACATGACTAGCATGTCTATGTAAACAACTTCGATGATGCCTATGGTTGAATTGTGCTGCAAAATTCCCTGTAGTTGCGTAAGCCCAAAATATCCGCGACAATCTGGATGTGGTATATGGCCGTTTTTGCCATATTCCTATCATAGAATTATGATTTCCACTGACAAGTTAATAGTTCAGCAAATAGCTTCCTATTTGCTGAACTAGCTTCCTAAAATATATCTAACTTTTATTTGAGAAGAATACCAAACAGAAGCCTAATCATCCATGTTTGGTAAAAGAAGACTGAATAAGAAACACAGAGGGACTTGGTTCTATCGCATGTAACACTTTCACTGCATCCTACAGTGCTATCACCTTTTTTATTACCTTTACGTGTCCTCATTGAACGCCACGTTGGATGTAAGAGTCATCACAACTTTAATTTATTAGTTCCTTCCACATCGACTGGGCTCATATCCAGCTCTGTCCGGCCCTGACAATTACCGGAGCACTCAAACAAGGATCCAACGAGCACGGCTCTGTAGTCTGCTCCGTGCCACTGGGACACCTTTTAGAGACAATACATCTCTGGGGAGGAGGGACGGATGAGAAAAAGTGCTACATGGTGGTTTTGTTTATGTCTAGAGCTGAAGGTATTGTTATTGAATGGTGACTTTAGGAAAGTGGAGTGCTGTGGGATAATTGAGTTTCATTCATCTGGCCTCCTGAACTTGGGATTTGCATGAACTTCCTGACCCGTGCCTATGGCGAGGTTGGAAGTTTGGATGTCAGTACTGTGCATCTGTACTTAAGCACGAGTTGTGAGTAAAAATAAGGACAATTGTTTGGGGAAAACAATAGCGCACATTTTCCTAAAGGTGTGTTTGTGTGCTGTGCTGTGTTGTTAATGTCCACACCACATTTCCCTATGAGTTGTTGAGGCTCATAGGGAACAGTTTGACACTTTGAGAAATATCCTCGTTAACCTGCGTGTTAGATGATGATCAACTATTCTTCTGTTACATAGGTTAATATAAAAGTCAGTTAAATACAAATTTACAGTTGGTATCTAATTGTTTTAGCTCATTATGAAGACTGGAAACAGGAAGTGCACTTTCCTTGGTTCTTTCCAAAGAAATAGCATCATCCTGTTTAGCTAATCCAAGAATAAGGGAGGCAATTTCTGCCGTGTCTTCCATAAGATCATTATTTTTTTAATACATCTTTTCTGGAGACATACAAGCATGTGATTCAGTCTGTGTAGACTTATGTTAATCTAAGGTTCGTCTAACACTCGCCAAGAAACAAGCACGTGCCCAAATGCCAACCTGCTCTCAATCATACAGAGTGTTGGTGGTCAGGGTTGTGTTTAGGCTGTGGGGACTTAAATGTAGTTTCACAGATACTAACAAACTTTCCCTTCCTGGGTCGTGTTTTAAGTACTTGAATTGCAGACATGTATTACTGTTACTCTAGAGTGGGGTTAGTTTTAGACTAACTAGCATTTGATACATGTCAGAAAAAGTCTCGAGGTAATCGATGTAACTCAGCTTCCTGTCCTCTGAAGTCGAGGATAAACAATTATGTGCTTATATGTGTGAGCGTGTGTACACCTACACACCTAATAACTCTAACTGACAGAGATCAAGTGAGTAATTTGGTAACACCGTTCATCTGTCAGCCAGCATATATTTCTAGCTTTCATCTGAAGTGGGGAATTTGTGAACTTGTCAGGGGAAATTTTTAGCAGATATAATCAGACAAACAGCTTGATGTCATTACTCATTTCTGGTCCTGGTCTACCTTCACTCCATAACCACTCTTGTTGAAGATGGAACTGATTAAGAATTTTGAGTGTGAAATCACTGTGGAAAAAAGCCATTACTACTAAACGAAAGTTATTTTTTTGACTTGGTACTGTAACACAGGCCGTGTTTCTGTACACAGCATGCTGATATTCCTGATTATAAATATAACACCCAGAATGATTTAGTTTTTTTTTTTTTTACTTTGGCACATTCAGATCAAAATAACTCCTTAAGGACAAACACGATTAAGCTGTTGAGCGTTTATGTCAGGGGGAGGGAGAAGATCTGAATAGTTACTCAGTTTCTAAAATTGTTAATCTTTTAAAAGCTCTGACGACTTTATTTTATTTTTGTTTTTACGGAAGTATTTGTTCTGCTTCTTATATTTGGATGTTTCCTAGTATAAGCACATATATTTACTGCATTTCCAAATTCTAAAGTGAGTCATGAGAAACATATTGAGGAGAGATGCTTAATGCTTCTGACCGCATTACACAATCTTTTTCCAACAATAACCATTGAAAAAGTGCCTGTTCTATGTGTACATGCATTAACAAATTAGAAGCTGTTTATTTGATTTTAATAATGCATTTAGGGCCCGAATCATTTTATATGTTAACACTAAAACAAGAGTATTGTGCATGAAAATGTCTCTCTCGCTATTGCAACCTATACAGAGCTACATTTATATATTAATTAAGTAGCTGCTTATGCATCTGGCTTTTAAACTAATTGTCTAGCCATACAAAGAGCTTGTTTGTATTATCTTTTAACAGTTTATTGGTCCGTTTCCTCCATCACAGAGGGAGGTCGTGTGTGAGTTTGCTCATGCACATTGTTAATGAAAAACATGTAAAAAATACATTTTATTTAAGCAAGAAATCAATGTTTTCCCAAAAATGATCAAAAAGCTGTTGTCTAACCTGGATCTGAGTACCATCTGTGTAATACAATGTATCACACAGCTGGGGTCATCATTGCATCTAATGGGGTCATTACATGCAATTAGGTCACGGTAATGTGGTGTAGCTGGACTCGAGGAAATCTAAGAATAATTAGATTCATACCTCGCCGTGGTGAGTTGGATATAATTAAGCTGTGCTGTTTTTTTTTTGTTTTTTTTAAAGAGGGGGCTGGGGGCTAAAACAGCTTGAAACCCATGGTTTTCCTGACAAATTATGAGAGAGTGCAGTTTTTGTTGTGTCGACAGCAACAGGCTTCTTTGAAAATGGTTTCTGTGGCTATTCTTAATAAGAGTACAAGCTGGCCCACACAGAAACACCTGTGTAATTTGAACTGAAAGGCTAGACTGGGAAATTTTACAGTTACCCGTGAAAAGAGATGTTCACTTTACCATTTTTAACTCTATGAACTACTTTCTGCTTTATAAACGGTTTGGTTAGTGGTTAGCTCCAGTTTAGCTTTAAATTGTGTCGTTAACCTTCTGTCACCACAAATGTTGTTCGTCTACACTTAAAAACATCCAAGAATTACAAGTCAGTCCATTTGAATTTGACTGGCGGATGCTTCTGTTTTTCCTTACGCGTATATGTTATGATGTGTGTTCATAACAGAACTGAAACAGCTTGCCACACCTGGGCTGTCCTCAGTTGCTGCATGAAAAACAGCCAAATGCGCTGATAAACTGAAAGTATTAAAAAAAAAAAAGAAAAGTGAAGTTTAGTACATCCTCGTGAGTCAGTGGTAAAATATGACGCACTAGCGACATTTTTGTCATAGAGGAATTCTACCTCTTCTCTGCCATATCTCACTAATCTATAGCATTGTAGAGTGTGTGTGCTAATTTTAAAATCACTGTGAGTTGTTTTTTTTTTTTTTCAAAAACCTCTCAGTCAAGGCTTGTTGAGCAATATGTAATGTGTCAAATCCAGAAATTCCTGTCCTTGTACAATGTAACTGCTGAAGTTACCATAACTAAGGTAGGTCTGCTAAAAACTGTTGTATTATTAAAGTGGTCACAGATCACTCCATGTAAGTCTTTAGAATAATGTGGCTGCTTTGAGGCAGTGGAGGTTTCTGTCAAGTGTGTTTAGGACATGGTTTTAGGAACTATAGCAACAAAACGGTGACACAAATAGCCCTGTGTCTGTTTTCCTTCCCACTTAGATTATGGTTTGTGTATCTTCTTCTGTCCGATTTTCATACTTGCCGAGTGAACTGCCTTCATGCAAAGTAAATGTGATAACACAACACACTGTCAAGGAAAAGAGAGGAGCATGTGTGTATGTTTGCATTGGGACATTATTCATGAATACCAAGGTATTTGAAGATAATATTCCAGAGAAGACATTAAAGGGCATTGGGATGTTTATCATATTTCGGTGCTTAATAATCATCTCTCTCTCCTGCCTCTTTCCAGAACCTGAGTGGTGAATATGCAGCACACCTCTTGTACAGAGGACCGGATCCAGCATGCTCTGGATAGGTGTCTGGATGGACTGAGGCAAAGTCCCACAGCAGCACACCACTGGAACGGTAAGATCCTGCAGTTTTACCAAGGACTAGGATCACTGCTAAGATATGGTTGTTAAAGAAGGTTATAATCAGACAGTTAATCCTGTGAAGCCTTAAAAAGCTTTTCTCAGACAGACACACACACACCATCCTCTGAATTTTACAACACCATTTTTTTTAAAATGTGCATCTTTTTAGAGATGTACAGAGCAAATGCTTGGTTGCACTCCTATCTGCCATGGCATCAGAATCACATAACTTGTTTTTGTCAGTGGCATCACTGCACCAGATATTGGAAATATCTAAAATTAATCCAGAAGGAGTTGATTCAGAGTTTCATACACCGAGTCTGGAGGTGAATTCTGTATGCACAGTGATAATCATTCTATGGAGTTATATTGGTCGCAGCTCATTCTGTCTCACGTGCAGCTGTCATGTTAATAAAGTGGCCTTTATATTGGCTGCAGTTCGCTTACTTCAGGTCCCTGCATTGTGCCATGTATTGGTTTCCTGGAGTAGTTTACTCGGACAAAATGTGCGGGTAAGCCATCATAAATGTCGATAGTTCTGACTAACTAAATCATGTCACAGCATTGGTCACAGTTCTTGTTAATATGTATATTGTACGTTTTTGTATTTTTAACTACTTACAGCAGGTTTTTTGTTCTAAAGTGGCATACAATATTTTAGAAATGGTTCATTGCAGGCGTTATTGCACAGCGTGGGGTCAAAATTCTGTTTCTAGGAAGGTAAAGGCACCACATTTTCTCAGAAGTATCAACCTCTAGCAAGCATATTTGGACATGTGTAACATGTGGTGTTGACAGAAAAAGTTGTTTGTTCACGCGCGCTTAATACAGGGACTGTGTACGACAGACGCTCAGACGAGTATGAGCTGCTTGTTGATGACACCGTTGCTGGCAGATCATTGGTGGAGCATACTATTGGGTGTTGAAGGAAGTTGTGTGAATAGACAGCTGGGAGGAAGTGGTGGTAGAGACCGCAGCGTGTGAGTGAGGCATCAGAAGCAGGAGATACTGTGGTGCAGAGTATAAAAACAAGGCGGAAGATCAAACTGGCATCGGCCTCCGCACATCAACCAGTGTCAGATAGAATGACGCATACCTGTGCAAAACTGATCGACGGTGATGATGTGATTTGGGCATTTAAAATGTGACCTAAAGGTTTTAGTTTGGCTTGTTTCATCATTTTTAAAAAAAAAAAAAAAAAAAAATTGACCCGATATACTTCCAGGGATATTGTAATGTGCGTGAGTGTGTAATGTAAACTTTCCACATATTGATCACTAACCGACCGTCTACTGAAGCACTGACATATTAACCTAACAGGATCATTCAAAATAGGAAGCTGTATTCCTATAACCAGCAATATTTAAAAAGAAAAAAAAAAGACTAGAGCTCCCAAGTGGTTAGGTGTGATCGTGATGCAAATAGCGCACTGCTTTTTAGAGATGTTCGATAGGGCTCTTGGATGCAAAGCACTGGCCGCATTTGTGTTTGACTGCTGAAGTTTTAATTAGTAATTTAATTTACTTAGATTGGCGTGCAGTCTAAGTCAGAGAGGTCGAGGGATCAGGTCGAAATAACATGCTTGTGAGGAGTCGTGTGTCATTTTCAGTTGTTTTGGTGACTGTGATACACCACACTCAAAAAAAAACAAAAAAAAAAAAAAAAACAGATCGGTGTGGTTTGAAATACTGTATTCACAGCTCTACTTTGTTGTTTTTATTCAGGTTTCTGTTTCACACTGTAACAGAAAACAGCACAACTCCCTAACATCCCTATTATATATAGCAAAAGCTTTAAATCGAGACTTTAGATAAAAGAGTCATTGGTTATCTGGGACTTGCCGACCGCACTTTTACCAAATTAGCAACTTGTGAATAATCTAGTACCAAAATAAATGTTTGAAATTGAGATCTTATCTTTTTTCCTTTATATTTTTTTTCTAACAACAGGAAATCCATCCTGTCGTATTTGTACATATGCAAACATCCTTAGTGAAACAGTGAACAAAAGGTGATAAAACACACCTATGATACGCACCAGAACTGACGGCTTGACTTCAAAAAGCTGTTGTGTGTTTTTGCAAACTAGTTTCAGAGCCTAGCACAATATTGTCCAGTGCGTTGTTTCATTACCACTGTGGGGCACGTTTGATGACTGCTAAAAATATGTAACGAATTAGAATTGTAGCATTAGATATTATATATGTGGGAAAGTCGAGCATATATGTTGTTTATAGTTGTAAAAACGTATGTATTGCAGTGCTGATGTGCTCAGTGGGACAGTCAATGAACCGTTGGAGTCTGGAGGAGCTGGTGAAGAGAGATCCTGACAACTTCATCATCCTTTTACAGCAGATCATCAGGAAGACCCGAGAGGTGAGAGGACAAGGAGCAAAGACGTATTAATGTCTCGCTGATGAAAGAACGCTATGATAACCAAAAGTTCAATCTAACTAATGCTTAATCGCTTTATGTCTCGCTTCTCTTGTGTGTTCATCTGTTGGTGCGATCAGGTTCAGGAACAGTGTCAGTATGAGCTGGTGGCTCCCCTCGCTATCATGTTCTCCTCCACCCTGTTGCAGGTACAGATTGTCTACAAACAGATGTTATCAAAATATGTGACCTTTCTTCACCTCTCAGTAGCATTCAGTGTTCCAAGGCAATATAATATTTCTCCATCTTCAAGTTCAGTTAGTTTCTCAATTCAATCCATTGTGACGTGTGTTCAAGCAGTTACAGGATAATTGCTTAATAGTAGAAACCGTAACAATGAAAGGTTTGAAAAGAAGCCTTTTCATCATGCCCACAGAAAACCATTGATTTATCCGTTTATTCTTACTTGCTAAATGTTTTATTTTATATGTTTTTTTTGTAATATACAAACAAACAAACCAAACATGATAACAATAATATTTTTTACATATTTCATGTCATGAAAGAAGAGCAGAAGTGAAAAGAACAATTTTGTATTACATTTTTACACCTCTTATGAACTAATACTTCCCACTTAATGGACCAAATGGCTCTAATTAAAAACATTCTCTGATCACTCCAGATTAAATTATGATTGTTGATCAGCCAGTTGCTCCAAAAGAAAATTGCCTTTTCTTATTGGAGCAGTTATTCACTGTATAAATAACAAGTTATTTGAATAATTCATCAGTTTTATATAAAAACAGAGTAATAATTTAGGTTATGTTTCAATGTTTCCAGATCGTAGCTTCATACAGAACCAATTCCATGAAGTATAATTGAGTTATG
Organism: Hemichromis elongatus; assembly: GCA_015108515.1. Taxonomy (NCBI): domain Eukaryota; kingdom Metazoa; phylum Chordata; class Actinopteri; order Cichliformes; family Cichlidae; genus Hemichromis; species Hemichromis elongatus. Next base: position 56,914 of record VUQR01011826.1, read on the forward strand.
AACAATTATGACTTTCGTCACGTCACTGGTCTTCTGAGATGGACCTTGCTGTCTGTCTACAGAGCTCCTGTAGAATAAAACATCTTTTTGTGCTTTGGTCTTAGACACCGTACTGCAGTGATAACACAGACCTGCTGGAGGAAGCCATGGACGTGTTTTGCCATTTCCTCACATGGCCTGAACCTTACTGCAGTGTGTGTAAAAAGCTTCTCTCCACAATACAGCTAGAAATGAAGGCCCCAGGTAAATATGGAGAATGTTTTTTTTTTTATTTTTTTGTGGTCCTTCTCTTCTTTATGTGTCTGTTTAATTAACACGTCTTTGCCCTCTTACACATACAAAGCTTATTTTACATCTGACTTATCCACCTGTTGTAACTGTACTCCCCCTAGTGATAAGTCAAAGAAATGCATTTAGGATAGCACTTGGGAAAAAACCAAAAGAGCTCTGCTTGTAGCACCTCGCGTACACCTGACAGCGACAGGATGATGACGAGGTTTCAGGTTTAAGAGAAACTTCTTCATTCTAACTGGATATTGTTTGAAAGCGGATGTAGTATCAGCATTTACAGAAAGCAGAAACCACAAATGAGTGCTTACACTGAAATTCTACTGAATGGTCAAAGGTATTTCAAAAGATTAAAAAAAAAACAACAACAACAAAAGACATATTAAAGATTTGTTGTTTTTTTTTTTTTTTTTTTTTTTTTTTTTTTTTTTTTTTTTTTTTTAAAATTTTTTTTTTTTTTTTTTTTTTTTTTCATATTAATTATGAAAAATTATATATTAAAGATTTGTGAATGAGCGTTAACTGGTGTGTTGTGTTGGTGTGTATTCGTTGTTAGGATAAGGTCACAGCCAGAGGTACCCCTTCCTCATTTATTCATTTCAGTTGACTTTAACTGTTCACTGAACAGCATTTACTCATTTTAGTGCTTAAGAATATTAATAATTAAATAATTGATTAATAATTTAGTCACCGATTACCCTTCATCTGCCTCCAGTTATTCCACCACAACATTTACTGTAGTCAAGGTTTTTTTTTTGTTTTTTTTTGGTGTCAATTCAAATGATTGTGTTTTGTTTTTCAAACAGGAATTTCCTTTCAGAGACTGGTGAAGGACGAGCAGGGCTTGAACACATCCATCCAGTGCTCAAAAACCATGTAAGTCTTCACTATGTCACTGCTCACTATGCTAAAGACTGTAAAAATATAGAATGTGTGTTGTAGGTATGTGCCTATGCAGAAAGAAATAGCCTTTACAGAAAAAAATACAATTTAACCACAACTAGGGACTGTTTTCATCCAAGTGCTGGTGATATTTGACATCTGCATTTGCAAAGGTCCTATGCTGCATAAGCACACTGCATCTAATGCGCTTTTGCACCTTCTGCTTTCTTGTGAAAAACAAGTTGCGTAGCCATTCGCGCTGCATTTATCTGATTCCATGTGTAAAGTAACAACAAAAATAAACTAGAAGTGCCATACTCAATAGCACCATGTGTGATGTGTCATCTCAGTACTTTGAAAATCCCTTTCCATCCCCTTTTCTACCCACCAAACCTCATCATGACCATAGCATCCTGTTTGCATCTTGTCCCACGTAACAGTGTGTACGTTGTGTACATTGTGTACAAGTGAAGGTTTTACTCTAACACTCCGTGTTGCTGACAGGACTGTGCTGCTGATGAACCCCAGTGAAGTTCCTGCTGACTTTGTTTCAGTGGCTGAGCAGCTCAGCTGCGTTCAGCACTCACAGAGAGAAACCTACATCACTTTGGTTAAACACGCCTTCCAGTCCACGCTAGGCACCAAGTACTCTCTGCACAGCATCCACAGAGCTCTGCAGGTAAGTGTTCAAAGCCAGGCTTCTTAGACCACATAGCAACTATCAAACAGCAGTTTGGTAAATGTGCTTTTTTTGCAAATATTTGTTCTCAAAATGTTGTTTGTGGTATTTTGTTAAAATAAAATCTTTTTATTTACAAAAATGCATTTTCTCTAAGCATGAATAATTTAAGAACTGGGGCACTTTGTGGTGTCCTTGTGGTAATAAAAAACACACATTTTGTTGTAGTTATTTAAAAAGAATAATTCTCACACAAGATAAATAATCACATTGCATTATTGTTTCACTGTAACTATATTCATTTCTTTTAGTAAGATATTCATTTTTAACCCACAGCCAATGGAAAAAAAGTCTTTGTAGTGTACTCTAAACTTAACATGAATTAATATGTTAATTTACTATTAACCATCTTTACCTTGAATTTCTGGCATTTCATTGTCTATATAAAGCTACAAAGACTTAAATGCATGCCTTTTTTATTGGTTTTTGATGGTTAGATAAATGTAGTTTTCATCTTGGCTACCCCTGTCTGCAGGTCTTAGATTGAAAACAAAGATTTTTATCACTAAACTGAATAAAAGAGACAAAGACTATGATATGATATATACTATATCAATATGCATTTGCTTACATAGTGTTCTGTTAGTAGATATTTGCTTTGTAGTTCTATTCCAATATTTAATCTCTGAGGTGGTTAGTGTAGTTTGTGATATTGGAAATCTATAAATATTTAATAGAGAAAAAATGTTATTACATCTAATGGCCAAAAACTGCACTGTCCATATTCAATATGAGATCATGACTTTTTTTGCAGGCAAAACCTGAAAATGAGCTGAAGGAGATCTACTCCTTGGTAAGCGAAGCCTTAGAGGAAGCTGCTACCATGAGTGAACCACTGAAGGGGCGGAGTCATGTCATCCAGGTACTGGAGAAACTCAGGGAGATGATGAAGATCCCTGCTTCCAATGGAAGGAACTCTGATGGTAAGGCTGGTTTTGGTAACTGGGAGGTTGGAAGTGTATTACATGGCATTAATCCGTCTGTTATTTTGCCCTTCTCTTAGGAATGTTGCAGACTCTACCACTGCCCACAGCCAAATGTTACATGTTTAACTGGGAAAAAGATAACTTTGGTAATGAACTCAACTTGTGTTTATTTGTACTTCATATTTAGGAATAAACTTTTTTTCTATTAGCTGACAGAGAATTTGTAAATCAATCTCTTAAGGATAGTTTTTCCTGGATCTTTCAGCAGTTCAGTATTATTATGATCTAAGGAGCTGTAAGGAAAAGGCGTCTGGACTTCTTTAGGTTGCTTGATTCATTCTGCAACTTCATTCAAGTTTCAAGCAACCTAAAGAAGTCCAGACGCCTTTTCCTTACAGCTCCTTAGACTACGATGACCTGGATGACTGAGAACCTTCACAGACATATTATTATGATCATATTTCAATAAACAAAGTGTGTGTATTAAAAGGGTTTTTTCTCTCTATCAAAGTGTGATGTTTATTCTGTTTCCTGCAGATGTGCTGAACACCCTTTTGGAGCATGAAACTGGCTACCTGTCCACTAATGAGCAGGAAGAAGAAGGTGATATTGATGACGAGAGGTATGTGACAGAAATTGATGTGGAAGAAGACAAAGACGAGGAGGAGCATGGCGTTGAATCTTCTGCAATATCTATTATCCCTAGTGACTACCGCAACAGCCACCGTGCCTCTACCTTCTCCACCATCTCCTCCACATCCAAAGACTCCATGTTCTCCACCTTGTCTGTAGCCTCAGAATCCTATGCTCCATCCCTTCTTTCTATCACCTCTGGAGCGGATAGTGACTACTTTGAAGATTCTGATGACTACATTTGCTCCTCTCCTGTCGCTGAAAAATGCTCGCCAAGGTCAACGAAAAGTTCAGCTCGATTAAGCCAACACTTCTACCGGCTTTTTATCAAACCCAAGAGCCCCCTTTCCCGGGCCAAAAGTTTAGGAAACACTGAATCTAAAGACCTTTTTGTGGTGCGAGAGAAGCGTTCCAACTCGCTGCCTCAGCAGGTTAGATTACGTAGTCCTGAACCCTCACTGCTGCCGCAAAGTCAAACCCTCAAACATGTCTGCTTCCGAAGGAGGCCTATTCTTAGCAGCGATGAAGACATTAAGAATATTACGCTGAGGGTGGTGGTATTTGGTGCTGATCATGTAGCGGGGAAGGTGGCCCGAGCGTACAATGACCTCAGGAGAAAGGAGACTGCATGTCCACGTCTCAGCAGGGCTTTCAACCTTCAGTTCTACTTTGTGCCAGTGAAGAAAGACTCTGCAGGAATCGGAGCTCGGAGAGGTTCTAGTCCTTTGCTTCAACCTGGAGCTTCAAAGGGGACAGCGCTGTGTAATGTAAGTGCAAGAACGCAACAAGCAAATATCAAATATAAGGCCAAGGTCTGGTTTAGACTAAGCTACCTGACTTGTAGATGAAAAGAAAGGGCAATTTCAAAATAACTACAGTGTCAAAGTCAAATAACAGAATATTATTCATGATTTTTTTTTTTTTTATCACTTTTGCTCATGCAGGACCAGATGGGCATAGGGGACAGTACTAATGACATTGCCCATCTCCTTGGCATGCTGGATCCTTGGTACGAAAGAAACACCCTCAGCCTGCTCAACTTGCCAGCCAACATCGTCTGCCAGGTATAACTGTAGTATAACTTTTCCACCGCCAAGCCTAAGCTATCCTAAAGTCTGTTATTCCTGTTTATCCAACAAAGAGTTTCACCGTGTATCATAAACTCTTTGCTGCAGCAAACCTCAAAAACAGAGTCCGAGTCCTACGATAGCTCCTATGAGCAGCGTCTACCCATCCTGGCCGACTTGGTCCTGTACTACTGCCGTTATGCTGCCCGGCCAACGCTAATCCAGCTCTATCAGGCTGAGGTTGGTTACACAGAGTGGCACTCTGGCACCCATTAACAAAAAAACATAGTTTCACATTCAGTGAATAACAGGGGAACTTTGGTCTTGTAGTTGACGTTAGCTTGTGGCGAACGGAGGACTGAGGTGTTCGTCCACTCCCTGGAGTTGGGTCACGCTGCAGGAACGCGAGCCATCAAGGCCATGGGTAAGTGAGACATCAAACATATGCATTTATACATCATAGCCTTGCAGTCTGTTCAGATTTCCTTACAGTGACAAGGATTCTCATTTATTATGAGGCTGACACTACTAAATTTATAGTAGGGGAACATCATGATTCACTTCTACTTTTTAAGTTTCACTTGTCAACACTACTTGCACTTCTGATTTTTAATTTCTTTGGAGAAGTAAAAGTTGAGGGAAATGTTTTTATGTCCTCTATCTGGTAGTTACTGTGCAAATGACCTACCCTTTGTTTCCATTACGTACAAACATATGACTACAGTGGCTAAAGTATAGAGAATTTCTTTTTTTCCTCAGCAGGAAGTAAATTTAAAATAATTTTTGTAGAGATATTTTTTGTAGCCCTTTAAAGTACCGTGGATTAACATTTTATGTATGTACGTGTGCTTTTCTTTCTTTCTGTAGGTGCTGCCAGTAAACGTTTTGGCATTGATGGTGACCGAGAAGCAGTCCCTCTAACTTTGGAGGTTGTGTACAACAAGGTAGGACAGTTTTCGGTTTGTATCCCTGATTAAAATTTGTTTCAGAGAGCTGCGTTATAAACAAATTGTATTCGTAATTATGCCAACTTATCAGGAGAAAATCAAGCAAACTCTTTAGTGCAGTTTTTCACCGCCTTAAGAAACTGGTTTGGGTTATATGGTCACTTCTTGTCACAAGAGATGACGCATCAGACTTCTGTGCCAAAGCACAAAGACTTGCACAGAGGTTTGGTGTTTGTGGTCATGTGGTCTAAACCATTAGAAATTAGTAAAAGCAATTTGTCTTTGTTTTTCAAAATTGTCACAGTGGTCTGGTGGCAGTCATGATCATATCTGTATTTGTCATCTCCCAAAACTCATGTGTTTTGTTTTTTGGGGTGTTTTTCCCCTCTGTAAAAGAGCCATTATCTTACCCTACTTTTCCTTTCATTCAGGTTGTAATTAGCGGCAGATGTCAGTGGAAACGAGAAACCAAAGTTTGCACTTCAGTAAACTTAATCAAAGCATGCAAGAATCCTGAGGAGCTCGGTATGTAACTCTTTGTGCTTACCATCAAAAGTTATGTCTGCTCACAGTTTTGATTTCAGGGAAACACATTCCATTGTTCACTGTCCATTCGAATCATTCACTTTCTTATTCCCATATTTCTCAAGCTCTAATTGTTCTAATCTAAACCCTTTTGATACATACATGAGGTAAAAATGAAAAAAAATCTGTCAGACATTCGAGTGTATTCTTAATTGACTTAAAACTATCTCTATCAGACTCAAAGATGGAGTGCCTGCAGCTGACGATGACTGAAGTCCTGAAGAGACAGAATGGGAAATGCAAGAAGGGCTACAACCAGGTGAGAAATACGTGATATCAGCCTGCCTTGGTGGTTTGTGGTTATGAAAGTACAGCACCAATCTACTTTCACAAACAGCTTTGCAGCATAGCTATCGCTGAAGGTAGAGTCCTCGATACACACTTGATTTCATCTCAAAATCTCGACTCAATATCTCAACTCAGACACACAAGCACGTATGGGAACCGTTTTCTGTCTGACGCCGTGATGGAACAGAAAGCCACAACAGACAAAAAAGAACACATTTCTTTTGCTGGTGACATATGGTGGCAGTGGTATTGTTTTGCATCGCTGTATGGTAGTGTGTTAACCTAGTTTTGGTTTCTAGCTTTTATTTATAAGAGTTTTTAACCTCCTCAGCAAAATGTAGACCTGATTAAATGATTTAACCCGTCTGTGTTGCTTTCAATGCAACTCGGACGAGCTGTAAAAGTCTTGTGTATTGTTTGTAAAGGATTCTCTTTTTGTGAAATCTTGTTTGTTTTTGATAAAATGTCTTTTCATGACAATTTGCTCTGCTTATCACCTTTGCAGCAGCTGACTGTGACTGAGGTGAAGGTGGACAAGGTGCAGGTCAGCGGTGTTGAAAACACAACTTTTGCTGTGTGCCTGGACCAGGATGAGAAGAAGATACTACAGAGTGTCACCAGGTTTGGAATGAAAATAAACATGTGAAATGAAAAGAACGTGGGAAGAACCTATAAGTGATGGTAGCTAATTGAGACAGGTTGTTTCATATTTACATGGTAGCAAAATCATACGTTAAGACACATCTTTTGTTTTTTTAGAAGAATCGTTTGTCAGGAAAAAAAAAATTTAGAATCAGAAAGACATACAAAGTAGATTTTAGCCCTTGTTTTGTTCTCAGAGCAGTTTCTTTCACGGCCCTCTTTTCACTCTGATAACGTACACAGAAATGACAAAAGCCACTTACAGTACGCAGTCCTGGGAAATGTTTGTTTTTCTCTAACCATATGTCTCCTTCTGTATCATCTAGGTGTGAAATATCAGTGTGCTACAAACCTGACAGCTCCACTGACTGGAGGCTACGAAAATTCCAGGCCTCTGCTCAAATCCAGCCGCTCCACCCGACCTTCTGCTCCCTCCTCTGCCTGCCCATAGTCACTTTTAGTGGGGCTCTTCCCTGAGACTGCCGACCACGGATCTGGGAAAGATGCTCTGCACTGTTGTTCATATTTTGTGAAATTAGAGACCACAAACTACAGAGGATATTTTATTGTTTTTGCTCATTTTTATGACGCAAGTGGACAGATTCACATGATGGTGCCTTCAACCTTGCACTTGGGTGCAACATTTAGAAACGTAAAAACTTTGATAGTAACAAAAGTCACTTGATTATTTTATTTTATGTTATTTTTTTATATATATATTTACACATACCAGAAAACTCAGGCAACCAAGAGACCAAGGTGATTGTGGGTTGTTTTCTTTGTACACAGCAATCATTCTGTGTAATTAGGGAACACTTTGAGTTTCATTAATCAAGTTTCAGTTCCTCTTTCTGCACTGACAGACAAACATGACTCCACCCACAGTCACATTAAAATATCCTATATATAGTCTCGGGTGAAAAGGAACACAAAGTAGAAAAACACCATATGCTGTGCTACCGGGGTCCTGGAAAGAGAGATGTTAAGACTGTGGTATATTGGAGTCAAAGTGAACCAACTTTTTTCTCGGGAAATCCATGTGGAGGTATCCATTGGGGGTTATAATCAGATTATGTGACAATATCTGAGAATGCACACTATTAACTGATAGAATATGTAAATATTATTTTTGTAAATATTCTGCCGTGTACTATAACTTGAATATTACATCGTAATTTTTATGCCCGTTATACACAGTTATAACATTTCTCCTAAGGAGTTACACTGTACTGTTTTAACTGCAATTATAAGTATGACCAGCAGAGGGCCCCAGTGACTTTTTTATTTGACTTCACTCGAAGTACAGTGTCTTTGTAATTACTGTAATATATTTCATGAACAAAATGTTTTTGATTTTATTTTTAAATAAGGACACCAGTAGGGAAAGAGGTGTTTAAAAATAGATTTGGATGTACAACTTCCTGCATGAAAATGAACTGATTCATTGCACTTTCCACTCAGTAAAATGTGCAATTATAACGTTATTGTTTTGTTAGTGTAATGGGATAATATCCTGATGACTTGACTGACACTGCAGCACTGCAGATTGGTATAATTAATCGACACAATTCAGCGAACAGGCGGTTAAATTAGGTACCTTTTTTGGGGTTTGTTTAAATGTGAGAAAAATGCATGCCACCAGTGCCCTCCATCTACATGTGTCCTCTGATGAAAGTGTGACATTTGTTCTGTAAATTATGTGTCTATTATCTATGAAACATCTCCAATTCCGAGCTCATTAAAATATATATGTCTGCAAAGTAAGTCGACTCAGTTTATAGACTACTTGTACAACATGAATGTACAGAGCAGCGTGGGATTGCTCTGAAACTGTAAGTGCTTCATTTTGTACTGCATGACAAGTCTGAGGTAAAATGAACACCCTCTGAAATGCGGTAACAGTCGTGCGGTCACCTTTAAGTAAAGATATACAACTTCACACATATATCTTTAAATAGAGACATGCATATACAGCCACATCATAACAAATGCAGAAGGACAGCATTAAACAGCTTAAAGTGGCTTTACGTCAGCCAGCTACCACAAACATCAATGATGATCTGCGATATCTATCTATCCATCTATCGAAGGCTCGTGCTTGGATAATCATTTCTGGTTAAGCGCTCTGATTGGTTTCCAGAGAGTGGGCGTGGTCAGCAGATTGCTCCGCTGTCACACAGATGACTGGAGTGAAGCGGCAGAGACGCAGAAATAGTACAGTAATTTAAGAAGAGCGAATGAAGCTTCCTGCGTTAGCTCAACTTTAGGTAAGTTGTACTAAATGCTAGAATATCGTAGTTTCACCAACTGCCGGCATTTTTAGTCTACTTCTCCCTCTGCTCACTGGCGGAAAAGTTGGTGTCGACGACTGTTAACTGTAGCTGACAAACTGTGATGACAAATTAATTTGCATGCAGTTGTGCATTCAGCTTAAGGTGAAACTATAAATAGCCTGCATATTTCTATTGTTTATGCTGTTGTTTTACTTCAGATATTGTCAGGTTAGTTTGAGAAAGGCTTTTTTGTTTATGTTGGCCTTTTCTTT
>VUQR01011826.1:66475-91346 GCA_015108515.1 Hemichromis elongatus
TTTTTTAGAAAAGTTTTTTTTTTTTTTTTTGGTTTTTTTTTTTTTTTTTTTTTTTTTTTTTTTGCCATAACATTGTTTGTGTTTGTACACTGGTACGCGATTTTGTCAGCAGTTTATACTTACTGTGATAGATAGATAAGATAAGATATGTCAGTGGACTTAAAGTAGAGCTCCAGGTAGAAATATTTGATTAGAAATGTCTTTAATGTTGCTCATGACAGCTGTAATGCGGGGTCTCTCTCTCTCGCTCTCTCTCTCTCTCTCTCTCTCTCTGTTTTTAATCCGACCATATCTTCTGAATAGAGTCCCTTACGTGCAAGTTAGCCGGTTCAAAAGCCTCCCCACATCCTGGCTTATGACACGGGAAGACAGGGGGCGGCGGTTTATTTCCCCCGCCTGAGATAATAGCAAGATTTTGATAACGGTGCCTGATCTGATTGAAGCCCCGGCTCTCTGTTGTGTCTGTTTGAGTCTAAATGCAAGCCTGCATTTCCTCCAGCTTCCTTGTTTTAGATCTGAGCTTCCTGGTACCACTTTGGGGTTAAGTGGAATGATGGTTAGTTGTAGTTGAAGAAAGCAAATGGTCATTTGTGGGTGGTGAATCAGCAGCTATTTGGGAGGGGGGGTGGGGGTCTGTGGATTATTGGCTCTTTTTAGACTGTGAATTGTGATCACTGGCTAAGCAAAGGTGCAGCAATATCCAGTGAAGTAAAAAGAAGTGTAATGTTATTCAAAATCAGACTACTGATGTCAGCTATTGGGCGAGGTTTTTCACTGAGAGATGAAGGATGGGTGACTACACTGCTTCAGATGTTTAGGCTATTACCTCATAGACTCAGCTTTGGTTTGGACGGTGTTCAAGGGGAAATCATGAGGATCTTGCAAAAGCGGGAATGAATAGCAAATGTAAATAGACAGAATAAGGAAAAATAGTTGCACTTCGTTCATTATGAACATAATCTTATCAGTGCTGCGGTCACTGCTTTAAGAGACCGCTTCGCTTTTAAACTCATAAACAGTTTCTAGGGTGAGTCAAATGCCTGCAGTGAGATAATGTCACCAAACAACATGTTGTGGAGTGTTGAGATGATGACTAGAACAGGTGCACCATGAGACACAAGTCTGCATTTAAACTGTCTCATACCAGCAGTGGAACCGAACGTACCTATTTAATTTAATGATGATTAATCATTAAATATATACTTTAATAGAACTTGCCAATATAAGTTACATCAATAAGGATCCAAATAAACATTAATTATACACTTTACCATGCATGCTTATTTTGTAATTATTTAATAATGTGTTTATAATAATGATTATGAACACATTAATTACATGATGCTCATGCTGTAAGCCATGAAATAAAAACAGGGTCAGCATCATGTGCTGATATAGTGGCGTTTCTCCACAAAGGACTCTTAGTTCTTAAATGTCAACCCCTCAAGGGCAACATTTGGAACCATTTTTGGAAATGTATCTTAAAGGCATCATAACACTAAGATAATTTCTAATTTTGTTCAGTAGATCAAAAACTAAAGACGGGAATGCTGGCCCACATGAGGGCACTGATAGCGCTCGAGACAATGCATTACATTTGTGTTCTGCTGGGAAGTGTTCGGTTGGAATGCTGATGCTCAAGGAAATAGTTTAGTTTGCAGCTACAGGCTACAGAAAATTTCTTGACTGTGTCAAGATTGTTTTTGCTTCATCATAACTTTTTTGTTGTTGTCCAGGACCGATCACATTGTGATGTTATAGCTTTGGGATGTGGGAGGGGAAAAGTAAAATGAATAAATAACAAAAATTGTTTGACAATGCAGAACTCTCTTATGGAACAAATTTATTTTAAAATAAATTAATTAAATATATTATAAGTTTGGTTTGTTGTTTGTAAACTTTAGCTTACTCATGTTGGACACTTAACCTAAAGACATGACAGGAAGGACTTGGGTAGTTTCAGGTGCTGTGGGCCACAAACAACTTAATAAACCTTTTCATAGATAGTGTTAAATTTAGTTGCAGGAATATCCTCCAGCATATCTTCAGGCTGTGTTAACTTGTACGGCTTATTTAAGAATTTGCAGCATAGTCAGAATGCGTGACTTCCCATTACCAGTTACTTGAAATAATGAATTTTCTATATGTCGTATCCCAGCCTACAAACCACAGTGCACGCTATACCGCTTGTTACAAAAAAAAGATACATGAGAAAAACTGAATAAAAATATTAGCAAAAGTGCAATTTTAAAGCAGGTTGAATAAAATAAAAGAGAATGTATAAGCGAAAGTAGGAAATAAAATAAATCCTAATTTTTACTTCACTTTAAAATGAATCAAAACAAGTTGGTCAAAATGGCAGCTGCTTTCATAACAACAGCTTCACACGTGTGAGCATTTGTGGCTTTCCTTATCGTAAGTGAACTGTCTCTACCAGTTACACTTTTGGACAAAACATTATAAGTAAGTATGTAAGTACAGTTTATTTATATAGCACCTTTCACAGACATATGTCACAAAGTGCTTTACAAAGTAAAAGCATAATACAGTCATAAAATACATCATAACACAATCATCATAATACATCATTGTGTTTTAGGGTGCCACTTAGCACAACCAGCATGCGATGACAGCCTTTTTTTTTTCATAGAGTAAATTTTCAGACAGCTAACAGCCGTTAGTTTTACTGAGAAAGCTGCCTTTTGAAACTTCTCCAATTTTTTTTGTCACTTTATAGTTTCTGGCTATAGCTTTGGACCAGTGTTAGCCCACACAACCGCTGAAATTTCCCGGAAAACTTGACACGACATTCAAAATCATAACCTTGCAGAAAGTGATTATAAAACACACTTAGTTCCACCTACAGCAGATGCCAAAATACAGACGGCCGCAGACTGCCCTCAGTTTGAAACACTAGCCTTTTGTTTGTTTTAAAGTACATAAAAATAAATGGCAATACTTCTTGGCACAACTGTGCGACTGTGGGCTCCTTGGAAAGAAGTGGCTCCATCATAGCCAACTGTGTGAAGATCTATTTGTGCTGCTGGTTTTCTCTGTGTGACACACTTGGCACATCCTGTGGGGGTAGCCGTGGATCACTTTACCCCGAAGGATTTTTTACTTTTTCAAAGTTTACTGCTGTGATTCACTGTTGCCCAGTTTTGCCCACTGCGGCTGAATACGATCTGATGTGTGGTTAGACTGGTGATAGGCCAGCAAACAATGTTTGGTGTTCAGACTTCAGACAAAAATAACAATTTGAATTGAAAAAATTCAGATTGTGAGTTATACAGTCTCTATAGACTATATACTTTAATAAGTGCACTGCTAACACCTCAAATATTTATGTCAGTCAGTGAATACAATTAATTTTCTTATGACATTTCAATCAGTCTTTAGCCATGTGTGTATGAGGGACATTGCACTAGATTAAAGAGATAGACTGAGAGCAGGGGTACCATCTCATCTGTTTGAAAGACAGGATTGTAAAGTATTAGGAAACCTGGCCAGACTGTTTTCTTGGTAGGCATGTAAGGGAATGTGCTGGTTTGTGGCCATATAAGCAAACAAAATGTGGGAAACCTATTCGCTGCTTCATTCTAAAGATATCTTTACAAACAAGCATGCCCGAACTGCATGTGATGATTGAATAGCTGATTTGACTGTCTATAAAAATAGCTTGTTATTCATTAAGAACAAAAACATAAATCATTCATACTTCTCTACAGTGCTCCGGTTATCCTCGGGCCTGCTGTTCTTACAATGCTGTCTGTGTTCAGAGCTGTCTATCATTAAGCTGAATGAATTTAGAAGTATGACTGAATTCGAACACTGTTCCAAAAAACTTATGTAACAAATGTAACAATAATACTTCAGACGAGTTTCACTTTCATTGCAATGTTTGAGGAAAAGCAGAAAGTATTGGCTTTCATCATCATTTGAGTTAAATATACAGTTTTCTGCAAAACTCTCGTTCTTGTGTGTTGCCTAATCTAACCTAAATGCCACATCCTCACATGAACCCTAGTGGACCAACTGACCCACTTCTTACAGGCACGCGCTCCACAGCAAGGGCCTTACCAGACACACATACAAACTCGCACATGCAAACCTTTACGGGAAACTTCTCTCTGTCTTGTTTTGTCCAACTTCCTGTTGCCTGATGGATCTAGCATACTACACCAAGAGGCATAAATCATCACCTGCTGCATGCAAACTTGTGACTTAACTTAATCAACTCCTCCGATCTGAACTTAAAAACCAAAAATTTTTGTTGCATACTTTAGAAAATGTTTGTATCTCCCCTGAGGAGGAGATAATTCCTTGTTGGGCACGTTTACACACAAACATGTGCAGATTCAAGCACCCAAGAGGACTTCCGCATATTGTCCATTATGTTGATGCAGGAAAGCAATTTGATTGATATCCCTTGTTGCTCATGCAAGATTGCATGTCTGCTTTTGGAATATCTTTGCAACTTTTGCTTGTGCAGGTGTGTTTCTGAAAAATTATCGCAGGGTTCAGTTATCTTTGTTTTTTTGTACTCACAGATGGCAAACTGTTGGTTACTGAAGAGAGGGACTGTTTTGTAGCTTAATGTAAAGTAATTTACATGTAGAACAAAATAACACATAACCAGTGTCTATTCTGGGTCATATTTTTGTCATGTCTTATGTTTTTTTTCTGAAAAGAAAAAAAAGTCAAGGACCTTGTTTATGCCTTTTGCTGTAAGTGATAACTTACAGCAGCACACGTATTAATGTTTGTGTGAACAAATTCAAAAGATGTCACTCCACAAAGGTATTACTTGTTGTCTACTTGTGGGTAAAATTGTACAGATACTTAGTGTTGTACTCTGTCCAACTCTAGATGTGAGAAACAATTTAACCTGTGTCTGTCAAAAGACCCTGAGCTATCCTAGGTTGGGGATTTCCAATCAAGCAGACACACATATAGCCTCACCTCCCCTGCATGCATCTAAACACCACCTTTCTCTTACTCTATGAGCGCACTTCCACACAATGCTGTCAGGCCCTTCCTGTTTTCTGAGAGGTTAGCAGTGTGCCTCAACGGAAACGAGCGCTCCTGTTTTCTGTTAGGTAGCACCGTTCGAGGCTTCAGCTGACCACTGCAGCCAATGGTTGCTTGTACAAAAAGGGTGTAGACAGGTGTGTACTGCAACGTCATCAGGAACTGAATGACATTAACCGTAAATTGTCAACACTCATGGGGAAATTTGTGTCACTGGCATGAGGCCAAAAGGTAAGAGACAGGACAGGACCTGTTTAAATATTGACATTTTTTTTAATGATTATTATTATTTTATTATTAGCATTTTTTGGGTTATTTGTAAGGTTTCAGTGTAATGGCAAGGTGAGAATGTGCTTTACTGTGTACATGGCGGTAATATATCCAGAACAAGGCAACAAAAACACAGGAAGTACAACAAGTGCAGTTGGAACTAAACTGAAAATCAGACGGTTAATACACCTTGGGCTTTGGGAATGGGAAAAATGAATGGAGTGAAGTCAATCAAGAGAAATGTAGTGAGTAAAACCCAAAGCAAAAAAATGAGAAACTAGTTATCAGAATAAAACAGAAAATGGACAACAATTACTGAACTAAGGAAACAATGAAACAAGAAAGACATACCACAGATGAATGGAATAATTCATGAGGGAAAAACAGAAAGATAAGACAGGGCGAGGAGCACACAGGAAAACAATGAAGGAACTAAACTCACAAATAACAAACACAAAGTAGACCTGAAGCTGAATGAAAAACCAAAGAATTTAAAACTAACAGTAGAACAGTAAAGCATGTTTAAAGGCATCCAAAACACAATAAAAGCTCGACAGGAACCAGTACAAAATACAACCAGTACAATAAAAAAATATATTAAAATAAGTTAAATTCCAAAATAAAACATTGGATTACAAAACAGCAAGTCATTACATTTATCAAAAGGGGGTCATGCCTCTGCTTTCGTTGCTCCAAGTCACCTCAAGCATCAAATGTATGCATCAGTGTTTGTAAATCTAACCTGAAGACATACATTTTGTATTTTGGGAACTCTTTAATTTAATTTAATTTAATCTAATTAAAATTAAATTCAACTTAATAAACTTAATATGTAAATAAATACAAAGTTTTGTTTATGCCTCCTAAAAACACAACTTCTTATCAATTAAATTCAATTAAATGAAACTCAATTAAACTTCTTACTTTAATTGAGTTTAATTTCAAAGCATTTGGTTTTATCAACAAAAAGTACGTTTCCATTTCTAAATCAAAGAATCAACATGAGAAGATGCTATTGCAATAATATAAAATTAATGCGTACAAAACTTGAAACACTAGAAGAATAAACTCAGACTTATTTATATTCACAGGCAATACTAAATTTTAAAACATAAAATACTATAACTATGAAAATGTTAGTGTTTTAGTGAACAGCGATGTTGTAATCTCTACCAAACCTATTGTGCGATCTACTTAAATGAAAATAGGGCTCTTTTGTTGTAAGGTGCACCATGGTAGTGGTAAGTCGATTGCCCAATATGCATGATCTGTTATAGTGGAACTGTATTTGTGCATGTAGTTACTTGTATATTACCTGCCTTTGATTCTGTTTCAGCTAAAACATACGAGTACAATAAATCACATGATAATACTGCTTGCATGTTAGGTAAATTTAACTTGATTTTGTCTTGTGATATTATGTATTTTAAATACAGATTGGTTATATGTTAGTGCAGTTGTAAATTTTAGCATCATATTATTTTTGTGCACATAGATTGTGCACAATTCATAAAAAATAGTTTGGAAGAACCCTGGACAATGTTGTTGTTTTTTAGGAGGCATAAAAAAAACTTTATATTTATTTACATACCACATATGAATATTGTAATGGATACTGATAGGACTACATAAGACGACTTAAAGTTCGAGGCTGTAATCATTAAAATATTTATACATGATTCTTATCAGCTTGACAAGCGTTATTTTTATTTATTTATTTTTCATTTCAATGTAACACAAGGTTTAACAAGTCCACTTTCTCACCTTTTGCAGTACACTTACTGCAGACTGGGTTTTCCAAGCTGCTTATTTAGAAATGCTCTAAATGATAGGGTATGTCTATTTTTAAGTCATTTCTGTGTTGAAGTTACTTCTCTCTTTCTTGCTCTCTTTCTCCTTTCTCTCTCTCTAAATATAGAGCATTGTCTGCCCACTCATTTGACAGAAAGGAAGTGCTACGTACGTGTCAGCTCCTGTACTGCATTAATGGTTTTACTTAAAAAAGCCACGATAGAGTCTACACTTGCAACCGTGTGTTAGTGAGAGCCAATGTATGCATTTGTCATTATGTGTATGTGCACGCATGGCTAGTTTAGTTTCGTGTATACCATAGAGAAATATAAAAGTAGAGATGGTATCTAGAGCCATCTTGTGTATTAAAGGAGCCACCTGCAGTAAAAAATGAGTAAGAGAGAGCAGGGGGGATGAAAGACAGTGAGAAAGAGAGTGATCTTGCTAGAAGCAACCGGAAACTTGTGGTCAAACAGGCAGCGTTCAACTGCTGAGGCAGCGCTGTTAACACTGTTTTTGAACACGCTGCTTTTCTTAGAGGGATCAGGGCTAAGTCCATCATACTAAGTCCTTTCATTGTACAGACTCATTCAGTGGAATGACCTCTTGTGTGTGAGTGTGTGAGAGTTTGTGTGTAGGTGTGTGAGTTTGTGTGTGTCAGAGAGTGAGAGATGAAGAAGGTGAAAGGTGGGTAAACTTAGAGATGGAAGAATAAGTGTCAGGTGTAAAAGTTTATAAACGCGAGAAACCAAGGTATGAGTAAGAAGACTAAAAGTAGAAACAAATCCATATAGGTTGAGTTTGGAAACCTGCACAGACCCCCCCCCCTCCCACACACACACACACACACACACACATACCCACACACCCCTCCACATGACGCCCTCTTTCAGAACCAAAATTAACTGAGCTCTTGCCCACAACTCTTACCCTCATACAAAAGGAAATACATTCAGAAATGAATCGCTGTCCTCACTTGCGTGTGATTCACTGCCTCTCTCGCTTTCAGTCTCTCTGACTCCTTGTGACTTACATGTCAGTACAGCCTGTATGGTGCGTGAATATAGCAGATTTGGTCGATATATATGTCTGTCACTTTATGGAACAGGGTAAGTTTATGTTATATAATCTCTATTTTACCTCGTGCGTTAGAAATGGATTGGGATGCTTTTTGGCTATTGTGTCATCTTTTATGATATTAAAAATATACTTTTTGAGATTTTGTTTTTACTCATTAGAAACTAAGAAGCTGCCTAACTATAGTTTGTAAGTGAAAACACTTGTGTGTCGTATTTTTATTTATGTGAGTCTTGGTATGTTATGCTCCCATCTTTTGCTCCTTTTCTGCTTGTTATTTTATTCAGCATTTTTCTGAGTAGTGAAGAGAGCAAATTATTTATAACAAGCTGTCTCCATAACAGCAACAGTTCCTTGGAAAGCAATGTGTCTTCCTGATCTCATATATCATTTATCATGAACATAAAGGATCTGAAACTAAACTAACCATGGCAACAATGGGTGGTTTGTTCTCTTGGGCAAATATCACGATAAATTTGTATTATGGGGCTTGACAGATGAATCATAAACCTGTGTGGGACTTGCTACAAAATAAGTAACTTAACCATGTGACGTAGGCTGTATTATTTATAGGCACTTTTAATGCTTTTACATAGTTAGTGTGGAATCAGTTCTCATTATCTGTTAAACTTCAATATGTGCTGTGAGGTGTGCAAGTGTGTGTGTAGGTGTTCACATAGGTTGACTTTAAACAATTACCACACAAAAATGCAAAACATGTCTCTTCTGAAGATACATTGAAATAAAGATTCATTATCACCATCTAAGAACACATATAGTGCTGATATTGAAACAAAGGTCATTCGCCGTTGGACAGGCAGAGTGAAAGGCTGTCTGTCCACTTAGTGTTTGTATGCAGACATGACAGGATACAAGTGATGCTCACTTTCCATGTCTATTTCCTGTCTACAGCTGATGGACACATGATGTGTGTGAGACATGACCAACTTGGCCCTCTGGGATAGCTCAAACAATATGTGTAGTATGGAGCTAACAGGTACAGATCACTCACTCGAATGCACAAAGCTCAGTTATGCAAATTTAAAACAAAATCATTCAGACTTAAACTCCCAGTTACTCATCTTTTATTATCAGCAGACGGCTCCCCTACAGTTCCAGAGCCAGAGCTCTACCGGAGCATCCAGGCTGTGCTCCCCAGAGAAACAGACCAGCTGCAGCACTCGGACTGTTTCAACAAAGGTAAAAACAAACCAGAAAAACCACCAACCACCTTGTCAAAAATAATATGGGATGTAAAAGATGTTTGTTTGTTTTTTTAGAAGTGATAGTGTTTTGTCTGTGTTTATAGATGAGGCAGTTCTCATGTATAAGATTGCCTGTGAGCCACATCATGTGATTATTTCACCAAGACGTTTTTTGCTGTGACCAAGTCTTTTCCAGTTTGTAAACTTTTCCACTCAGAGTAGATATTTAGTAAAGCCAGTAAGTATTAGTAAGCACAGTGTGAAATGTTTAGCCCTGTCAGCAAAACGATGACTCATTCTGTTGGTAGTCATCAACATCTTTTGGATTTGCACTGGCATGGAGAAAAATTTGACACCTTTGGTGAGTGTGTTTAGTTTTCTGTGTTAAAAGCTTATGCGTGCATGTTTGTTTTTGCATGTGTGTGCAGGGATGCTGAGATGGACGCTTCATAAGAAGGTTCAAAAGAATCCTGCAAATAGCTTGTCTCTGGTGTGGTTACTGATAAAGGAGCTGGAGAAGGTACTTGATCTCTAAATCTCTGAAGCACCACCGTCGACACTCTTAAATTACAATTTTAAAGAAAAACATCACCTTAAACCAACAAATGCTGACAGCAAACACTGGAAGTTTTGAAAAAAATGTTACTTCCCTTTTCACACAAAGGAAACTGCAGTCATCAGGGATTCATAGAAACTGAATTTGGATTATTTTATTGAAATATGTTGCCCCCTGTCATATGATGTGTTTTCTCTGCAGGCGGAAAGATGGGACTCTCGCAAATGCATTATCCCATTGCTCCACACACTGATGTATGCCATTTTCCAGGTATGGTTTGTCTGTTGCATTAGTACTCTGTGAAAAGGTAACCAAGAGCTGCTTTTTTCTGTTAATTCACTCATTTCTTGTGGTCTGTTTGGGTTCTAGACTTGGTTTTTATTAAAGTGAATATAGCTAGCTTAATACATTTGATTGATATATGTGTGGTTATTCTTTTCTACATTTATACAGTGGTACCCTGGCATGCAAAACATAAAATAAAATCATGTATTGCCTTTAAAGCATGTAAAGTGGTGTGTTTCAGTATGCTAATGTCAATAGCACCTAACAGAAGAATTTTGTGTTTTACTTCCTAGTACAAATTGACGCACCAACACTGAGAAAATTACCATTCATAACCATAAAAGAAAAATTGTAGTTGTTTCTTCTACTCGTATTGTAAACCTTGCGTGTGTTTGTGTGTGTGTCTTTGGTGACATTCCAGACAGCGTATATTCCAGATGAACTCTACAAGCGTGTTTACGACTTTTGTAAGAGACTGCTGACGTTTCCTCACCCCTATTGCACTGTGGGCCTTAGCTACACAAGACAGATAAAAACTGAACGCTTCATTCCAGGTATTATTTCTGTCATTGACATGCTGATTAAATTGGAAATATGGGGTGGTAAGAGGCTTGTATATGTTAGAGCAACATGTTTAAACAGCTGCTGAGGCAGATCAGTTGGTGGTACCTCGATCCAGGTTAAGGACAAAATGAGATTGTGCTTTTAAGATTGTGGAACCGTACAGTACCATTTAATGATGCTTTAATCTACAGGTCTGATGTACCAGAGGATGGTCATAGCTGAGCAGAGATTAAAAACCGTGCACTATCCCTTCCAGGAGAGGTGGGTTAACTGTAAATAATGTACTTATTGATTGAGTTAAACCCTTCTTGAACTGAATTATTACATTTCCTCAGCTGCCTTCTTTGTTCAGTCTTCAAGTCTTTGTTTTTTCTTTTTTACATATCGGCAGGGTTTTTGTTTTAGCTGAACCAGAGGTCTTCTCTGAGTCCTTGGTGACAGCTGTGTCAGGGGATTTTGAGGTATCTGCTACATCTTCAGGCGAATTTCTAAATCCTCTAGATCACATGCGCAGTGTGGTACAACACTCGATACAGGCTGCTTTAGGAGAAGAGCAGTGCCATGGGCCAAAACTTGCTCAAGCCCTCAAGGTCAGTACACTTCTTCATATATGTGGAGTTATGTTTTGTAGCAGTGAAAAGTTAAATGTGGACATTTTCTGCATGCCTCACTTGTTTGTTTGTTTGTTCTTAATTAGACCTGGTACAACAGTCACTGTTTTCTTTCAACTTTACCATCTAGCTCAAACGTGACTCTGCTTCATGCTGCTGAATGTTGAACTCCCAATGTTTTCATAAAATGTATGCAAATTTGACTCACCAGTGCTCAGTTTAATATGGACAGATAATGCAAGTAGACTGGACATAATAAACAGTGCTCCATCACAGTGTGAACACATCCGGGTCCCTCTCCCCTCCCATGCAGAATAAATTATCTGAGACTTACCGTTAAAATTAGTCAGCGAATGGTGGAAGTAAGATCGGATGTTTGGGTAAACATACTGCAGAAAAGATGACGATCTAGCGGAAGCATTGAGGAAGCACTGCTGAGTTTAACACATTCTCTGGGAAGCTGCTTAATTATCTATTTTTAATAATAGTAAGACATAAGAAGAGGATATTCTGTATCTTTTTATTAACAAGAAAATTTAAAAGAAAAAAATCATACATGAATATACATTACACTTTTGGGGAGGCTCAAGTCAGTGATGAGGCATGCACAAAGCAATCATGCACCTGACCTAGTTCAAGTGACATTCTTGAACCATGTTTCTGTTGGTGACGAGAAGGTGCTCTTATATAAAAGCTGTAAGATTCGTGCCAAACATCATGAATGAAGGGGTGTTGTTTCTGAGCTGCATGGTGGAAATGTCTCCTGGCTCTGGTCCTAAGATAGCACCTCAGCAGAGCACACACAGGGGCAGGCATACACACATTTATGACCTCTCACCTCTTTGCTATGAATGCATCATCTGTATATGTTTATTTTCCTGAGAGCGTGTGTGTTCAGCCAGTTGTTTGTCTGTTTTGCAACAGGACATGGGGCAAGAAATTGAGCCGTATTTTCAGGAAGTGTTGGCGTCGCTAGAGCAGAGCTTGGAGGAGGGCGTCAGAGGGGAGGGGGGAGTGCTGAGGAGCCGTCTTCTCCAGCTGTACAACGAGATTGTTGCCAATGAAGACTCAGGTAGTTTTTTGTTTTTTTTTTCTGATAGCTGTGCCAGACCACATTTCTGTTGGGCAAGGTTAGTCTGTCTGAGTCATACATGAACTTACAGGTTTAGGTAGACATGAAAGAAAGCGGAAGAAGCTCAAGAACCACGGTCACATCAGGAGGCAGAAGCCAAATGGAAAAACCAAGACGCAATAACATATGGTGTACCTGCTCTCTTGATATTAATTCATAAAAATAGTAATACCATTCTCCATGAAGTAGAGAGATAGTGCACATGCACAATGTATAATCTTTATTGTCTTAACGACCTTCTTGCAATTATCTTAAGCTTGACATCTGCCAGCCTGTTTGGCATTCAGGGCTTCCATTTTTCATGCTTGCAGTCAGAGGAGTATTGAAATGGCTCTGGGGTTTTTTACTAAAGTAATCTGTGAGCACTGTTTACATTCAGTTAAAAAATGCCCACAGTGTCACATTTAAAAAGTCATTGTGGTTGGGAAAAGTAGACCTTTGTAAGTCTCGAGGGCTTTGTTCTGTTCATGCATGGGTTGAAAGTATACCAGGAGAATCAACAAAAATGAACGGATGTAGAAATTATGTTGCAAACTGTATGAAAGAGGCTCTTCATTTGATGTGTCCAAAGCATCGCAACATTAAAAGAGCTAAGTCCTAGTCTAACTAAGCTGTGAACTGTAAACCAGTCAGTAAAGTTCAGTGTATTTTTCAAGCATCATCTCTGATGGACATGTTATATATAACCATGTGGCCTAGATTCATCGCCTGTTGCTAAGATCAAACACGACCTTCTATTTAGCTGTTTCCCCCATGGCCAATGTGTAAAGTCAGCTGTATGTATTATTAGTATTTCCGGGTATACATTTTCATGACACTCTTTTCCCTGCTGTTATCACATCAGTTTATTTGATGAATCTGCCCCGGCTTCATCACAGCTGGAACACCAAAGGATAGACAGGGGTGTTTACACAGAGGAAGTTGTAGAGTTAGCAAGTGCTTTTTTTAATATTCATTGTGACAGCTTTGGTCTCTTCCTCTCTCTGCTTTCCGCTGTGTGTGTTGCAGCACCATTGTCTGGTGGACCACTTTGTGACTGCCCTCTTCCTAACCCAGAGATGAGCTTCCACTTGTGGACAGAGGATCTGGATATTTGTGAGTGTCTCTTAATGCTGGCGGGATTCTAGAGGATGTTGTTGCAAACAGTGAGCTGAGATGAATTAGGCTGAGACTGGAGTGATACACTAAAAATAGAAAATCCAGCATTTGACTTGGAACTTAAATGATCTAAGAAAAGGGGAAAAAAAATTTTATATCTTTGTGAAGTGTTTCCTAAAGATGATGAAACAAAATGTCAAGTTTTGTTTTTGTTCCACAAATCTACCTTTTTTACTTTCTTGCAACAGTAATAGTGAAAAATTCAGTCCAAATTAAAGTTTATTTAGAAAGAGTAGCCTTATTAAATAGTTAGTGTAGATATGATTTAATTCAGTTACCAAATAACACTTCTTAATATACCTGAAACCAGTATAGTCAAACCACAAGTGTCATCTGACACTGAACATTAATGAAAGTTAATATAACAAGTTCATTTAACCCCCCTTGAACTGAATCATTGAGAGTGACTATAGCTAAGCCGTGTGTACATTTATGGTGATTTTAAATGAAAATTTAAATGATTTTTAAATTAAAACTAAATGTGTTCACTGCAGTTTGGCACATTAGAGCAGTAGTGGGAGAACTCCAGGCCTCAAGGGCAGGTATCCTGCAGGTTTTAGACGTGTCCTTGATCCAACACTGCTGAGTTAAATGGCTAAATTACCTCCTCAAAATGTCTTGCAGTTCTCCAGAGGCCTGGTCATGAAGTAATCATTTGATTCTAACAAAAGATTCACACATATGGGGAAACTGTAGTTTGTTAAAGATGCTTATTGAGAGGACTCACATACTGAAGCTCAGCGTATATGAGTGTATATGACTCCATATGAGTAACATTATATGTATTGCATGTGCATAACAAATGTTCAAACTGCTGACAGGGCGAGAGCTGGCCAAGTGGTTTCGATCCAGTTCCATGTCAGACCAGTTCTCCATCATCCAAGAGCAGGAGGACCCCGAGTTGGGTGATTCGCCCATCGACACGATGCCATGTGACATGACGCGCTTTTCCATTATGTCAAACGACAGCGGTATTGAAAGGGACCTGCCGCCCAGCACTGATCCGTCCCCACTGTCATCTTTGGATGCTGTCAGCATGAGTGGACCATGGGAACAATGCAAACAGTAATTCTCATCTTTTCTATTTTATCATAATAGCAAGTTTCATTGTAAATGTGCATGGTTTAATATGCAGGTTTTGTACTGTAGCATAATGCAAAACTCCGGTCTGTTTTCCAAAGCATGCTTTTGAGCTCCAGTAGTCCATGTAAATTGCCCCCAAAGTCACATGAAACAGCATGCATACTGTAGGAAGCTTTCATACAAACATTTAATGCTCATACATTCTTGTTCCAGTGAGCAAGACTCAATGAAACTGTCAAGGCGTGGAGGCATCAAAATGAAACCAACCGTAAAGGACAGTATGGTGCTGATACAGGAAAATATGGAGGACCAGGCAAGCCTGGCAGGAGCGGGAGGAAGTGGAGGAAGGGGAGGAAGAAGAGGGATGACTTTGCAGAGAAGAACAGGAAGCAGTGTGATGCACAACCCCTTCTCTAAGCAGCAGAGACAACTTACTGCCAGGATAGTCATCATGGGGAGCGATAGGGTGCTGGGCCGCCTGGCTAAAGCCTATTACTTCTACAGGTGAGGGACTCCTCACATCACAAGATGAATATAGTTTTTGATGCAGATGCATTGATAGAAAATGACCAGTTTTCTTTGTTTTCTGTGTATAATTGTAATGTTTTCATTATGTATTGCGACCATGATTCAAAAATATAAGGGAAAAAAAAATAAATAAATAAAATGACCAGTTTTGCTTTGGTGCTTTTAGTATTCTACGTTCTTATGTGGCCAAATATATAGCTTTCATTTGTTTGCTACTGCGAGCTGTGACACCTCATTTATGATTTTTACCACTTTATTACACTATACTGTAGTCGCTCTCTAAACAGGCTTCAAACCAACAGAGCAAATTTAGCAGTGTCTAAATAGTTGCAGCTGGGAACTATTTCTTGTGGTTTAGATCTACATGTAGCTGTAGGGTTTCTTTCTCATGAGTTAACTGGCCAGTGTTTGTTTGGGGTTTTTTCTCACTAGATTAAATATGCAGTACCTAGAACATCTTTTTGCAAAGAAAAACTAAAGTTAGCATGAGAAGTTCAGATTATTCAAATAGATGAGCAGAATGTATTTCTGTGTAATGTTAAATGTGTTTGTTGCAGTATAACAATGACCACTCTTTCTAGTTTAGGGAACATATTTTAACTTTGTGACAGTCGTGGAGATACCTTAACTGAAAAATGAAATAAAATTATGTCACAAGAGAAATAGGAAACTACAGTAGGAGGAAAGTCTTTACATCAAATCTTGAATTTCAATTTATGTTCACAGTTACTTAGTTTGCTTTATTACTGGTCTATGAATCAAGTGTACTTCTTCACTTGCAGGTATCTGGCTAAATATTAAAATCCAATCGTGCTCAACACAATTTAAACTCCTCATGAATCTCTGGTTTGCGTTTGCAGGAAAAGGGAAGCACGAAGGCTTTTTCTCACTATGAAAGTCAACCTCCAGTTTTACTACATTCCTGTTTGCAGTGCCAGCAGTCCCATCTCCCCAGTCAAGGTAAGGGAGCTTCCTCTTTTCAGCACACCACTGGTTATTTGGTAAATAACAAACCTCAAAAGATAACAAAACAATAAATGGCTTTTGTTTAACCAGAACATCAGTATGTGAAAGTTCATATTCACAAAGTTTAGTTTATTCTCTGCAATAGTGGATTGGTGCTGTGATGCAATGAGTCACATTTGAGGTATTTATGGTTCCACTTCTATGTTCTTTGTTTGTAGGAAAACCACCAACAATCCAAGGGGGATTCCTGCAGTCTTGGTTCCTATTTGAGCAATGTTGACCCGTGGTACAACTGCAACATCAAGAGTTTGGGTAGCATGATTCCCAACCTGGCTAAAACGGTACGATAAAACAGATTTAAAAGCAGGGTTTTGTTAGATACATTAAATGTATGACTAAATGAGAGTGGCAGTGACAGTATGTGTGTTGGAATGCTTGAGGTGGAGCACAGGAAATTGCATTACATAACATACTGTAAGGAAAATAAATATGTTAATTTCACTGAAACCGCAAGTAAAGTAAGGTGGTATCAAAGATTTCTTGACACTGCTCTGTGAGCTCAAACAGGAAAAACAAGTACTCTGTAACTGGAAAATAGAAAAGGACTGAGCAGTGATATCTAGACATGTAAACTACTGTTACAGTTCATTGGTTGATGTGAGTTTGGCATCTGAAAATTCAAATCTCTATGCTGTTTTGTTGTAGAAACTTCTCGGTGTACTCAGGCAAAGATATTTCCTTTCTTCTTTTCCTCGTACTTAGATTAATTTTTATTTGTAAAATAAAGTTAGATGTGCCATAGCTTTGGGTTCATATGGTGCATAAGAGTTGAAAATAATTCAAACTGAAGCACAAACTCTGAAACTGTTAACTTAAAGAACAGTAGCTAGTATAGTAGCAAAATTAGCAAGCACAGTTGCATTTCCTGCTTTTTGTGGACTACATAGTGACATCTATTTCAGATACAGTTGATGAGAAATCAAAATGACTATGCAGTTACAACATTGTGTAGTCAGGTTCATTTTAAAGGTCTTTTGTTTTCTCTAGCAACAAGCAAGCAACGAGAGGCAAAAAGAGCCCTTCATCTCTGATATAATTTCCTATTATGTCCGCACTGGTCAGCAGCCGGTCTACTTCGCTATCTACTTTGTTAAGGTAACGTTATATATTTTCTTTGTGTTTTTTTTTCTTCTTTTCTTCTGTGTAAACAAAATTAATTCAACAGAGTGCATTTGAGCATCGACAGTGTCTTTTTAAAAATATAAACAAATTTTTAAAAGTTGGGTCACTTTCATTAGATCTCATTCAACAACTTGACGAAGGAGCCAGTGGAGGAAGTGTTTCTTACCCATCTGGACATGGAGTTCCCTGAATTCAGGCATATCGCTGCATCTGTTAGAGGTAAATTGTTCTTAGACGTGTTTTTCCGCAGTATTTTATGCTTTACCTCAACTGTGCACAGTCAAGTTTAACAACATTCCTCTAACCAACAAGGAGATAGACACAGGAAGAGCTCGGTGGAGCTATGCGGAGCTATGGTCTCAATGAATTACAGAAAGGTAATTTTTTTTTTTTACTCCCTTGTTTTCATTCTTGGATTGCTGTTTGTGCTAGTTTAGTCAAACTTCTTAACAGTGCTCAGAAATTTCTCTCTCCTGATTGTGTAGTTTGCGTTTGTGTGAATGCATAACCTCTCACGCTTGCTTGTTTGTGTCTGTGTGCGTGGTTTTCTATTTGTGCAGGTGACATTAAGTGGCCGTGACATTGATGAAGGGATTTCAGTCAGGATGACAGGTGCTCGGATCAATGCCATTCCTTCCAATGAAGCAGAAGGTGCAGAATTTTCACAATGAGTCATGCGTTTATCAAGAAAAAAAGTCAATATTTTTTTAAGTTCTGTGCTTTCTTATCCTTGATGTCATAGATCTAAACTGTCTGACACTGATATTAAACGAAACCTCAGTAAAAACGAAAAACAACACTGTGGTGAGTTGAGCAGATACCACAAGCATGTTTATATATACACACACACACACAAACACATATATGCATATATATTTTTTTCTTTTTTACTCATATAGAATGCAAATATTTTTTTTAACCAAGTGCTTTATTTTGCAGGAGCCAAAGTTTCGAACCAGCAACATTAAAATTCGCACTTTGGAGAGTCGTTCTTTCACTGTTACACTGGACGGAGATGATTCTAGGACCTACAGAAATGTGCAGAGGTAAAAGAGAAAAAAAGTGATGCTACGTTGCTAGTGGGTGAAAGAGAGCTGCAGTTGCTTAAAGTCCTTATTAGTTTCCACGCAGTCCAAGCTGATCTCTATGTTAAACGTGTTTTTGTTTTAGCATCGAGGTCTCGCCCTGTGTGGATCCAGGATACTGCGTCCAGAAAACAATGAGGTCCAAATACAAGTTGGAAGGGGATAAAGATGCTGGACTGAGCAAGTACATGAACAAAGGACTTCCTCTGCCAATTAATACATTTGCTGGAATCATCAACTGATGTGATGAATTGACCCCACAGAGACACTTTTGGTAGTTTCGGCAGTGGTAATGACCTTTCTCTCTTTTAAACATCTAATCCGACACATGAAAAGAAATCACCCGATGAGCTGCTTTCGAAACTAGAGTTTCACTCCGTCAGTCTGAAATGACTGGCACTTTGACTGGCAGTGCTAGTGTCGACTTTTGCAGTTAATGAAATAACCTGTAGGCTGCTTTTATGGTCACGGGAAAACTTTTTTTTTTTTTTACTGCAGGTTATGATTAAACCTGACGGTGTTCATTCCTTATGAATATCCTGCTGTGCACACTTTAAGGCGGGTGATGAATATATGCCAGCTGGAATAATTCCAGAGTACAAAGTTGTCCCTGACAGTGGAGAGATCAGCAGTAAAGATGAAGCAAGCAAAAGCACATAGCTGATGAGTAATTGGATCAACAATCATGTGTCAATCTGGAAATTTTGCTTCAAAAAGCTATCACTTAGTGGAGCAGATTTGAATTGTTAAAAGTTGCTCTACTTCATAGACACTACCGTTTACTGCTTCTTTGACAGACATACACAAACACACACAGTATACACACAAGAATGCTGACAAACATGACCTGTCACCCACTGAAATATTTAAATAATTGAAAAAGCTGGTACGATGACAGCTGACGTTCCCTCTTGCTTTTGTCCTGACACAGTCTTTTAAATACCTTTTTATTCATATACGTGTTACATAATGTAAGCTGTTAATAGGGTGCTAATGTTTACCGTAGTTTTTGGTTTAGTCTTTGGGAACTTTCTAGAATTCTAGACTCACGCTGTAAAAACTCAAACTGTGTGCAATGTCAGAAATTACTACAGAATAAAAACAGCATGCACAGCTACTGTCTACCAAACAGAGGTGGCGGATTACGGTTTGCCTGCCTTGTAATGTACACGACAAACAGCTAAACAGTGGCCAGTAAATGTCTCCAGCCTACTGAAGTGTGAAAATCACCCCTAAGCCTAATCCACAAACTGCACTGTGGTTGATGAAGTAAATAAGTTGCACTAAAATTGATTAACTGTTGGTCAATTTTATCGTAGGACCAACTTTGTGTGAGGTGTACAACATGTGCCTATATAATTGTAATTACTGTATATCATACAATATATGATATACAATATATACAATGTCATGATTGTAGAAACATCTGTGTGACATAAAGTCATCATATTATGTTCCAGAGTTCTAAATGTATGGATGCTTGGGATCTGACACAATCATTGCTTCAGTTGTTGATGCAAAAATAGTTGTGTGGCTACAAGTATGAGTCCGGGGGGCAAAGGTCTCAACCTCAGGAAATGGAAATGATGTGTTACTAGATATGTGGCAAAAAAAAAAAAAAATCAAGTGTGTGTATGTGTGTCAAATAGCATTGCAGGGTAAACTCACAAGTTTGAAATTCATGATATATTTTGCACATTATTTTTTTATATATCATATATTAAGTATGGTTCCAAATGTAATTGTGTAAATAAATGTGATTGTGTAAAATAAATTTAGTTTTTTTTAACTTGGAGTCTTGGATCCTTATAACAACCATGGGGGATTTACAGTGTTATGTGCATGTATTGTTGGTCAAAGACTTCCAGATTTCATTCAAGGGATTATACAAAAAGTTTGCATTTACTAATCGACAAGCAGTTTCATGACCAGCTGAGACATCTTCGCTTGCTTTATTGTGAAGCTGTCATTCAAAAATGCTTTTCACTGTAATTTTAAATATCAGGTCCAAAGAGAGGTTAAGGAAAGTGAAGAGTGTCATCACTAAAACTAAAAAAAATAAATAATAAAAAAAAGAACAGAGAGATGGTTAAAATTTTAGGCCGAACGGCCTGAAAGACCACAGAAGGCAGCTGAAGTGCATGATGAATTATTTCCATGGTCAAAAAAACAGACGAGGAGGAGGTAGGCATATCATTATCAACGTACAATCAAGAGACGCCTTTATTCGCCTTCATGGAAATACACAACAGGCTTCACAACAAGGTGAAAACCACTAATCATACTCAAGAACACGAAGGCCAAATAAGAATTTAGCGGAAAACCTAACATGAGCATAACATACTCTGTGTTTAGGTCCTGGGCTTGTATGCTTGTCAGTGGAGTTTCTCAAGGCAGTGAAATGAGATATTTTTGTCAAGTCAGCCAAACACAGGGCACTTTTCTTTTACTGAACTACAAAACCGAATGCAGAGTGAGCCACAAACAAGGATCAACTGAAGGTGGACGCAGCAGAGAATCTGAAAGGAGGAAACGGTCATCGATTCCAACTGGTGTTTATAAAAATAATCCTTGCACTTGAAAGTATGTTTGCTTGTCCAATTAATTCTGAGCCTCTGAAAATGGACAAATGTGTATGGAAACTGTTGTTATTCCTAAAAAATTTAATTTAATTTCAAAGTCTGTACTTTAATCACATATTGGTTGTTTTAATGTTAAACCCACTACGATGGTGTGCAGAGTCAAACAACTCGGGGCTCCAAGTGTAATTGAATCCATATGCCACCAGATGCCGCTATGTATTTGCTATCAAATCCGCGTTTGCGTTGACCAGGTATAACACTACCAGGCTGCAAACGCGCACACGCACGCACGCACACACGCACACCGTCACCTGTCGGAGCGGGTGGGGATCACTGGAGCATCTCGCTGTCTCTGCCTCAGCAGGTTGTTGACTTACTGGCGATGACTTAATGAAGCACAGCAACTGCGAGACCCTCCCCTGTAGCCGTCTTTGCTGTTCTCCAGCCTCTGCGATTGGAAGCACACACAGAATAGAGGAGCAACCGCTGGACCGATGGATAAGAAGCATCAGTACGGTTCACTGGAGCGCACTGAATGGAGCAGGGACACCCACAAAGCAGGTTATCTAATAAACAATTGCTGGTTTATGATTACTTTTCGATAATGTCAGTCACGTTTAAATGACGGCTTAAGTGTGTGTGTTTTTAGTTCACTACAGTGTCACAGTGTGGATTCTGGTTTCAGTGTGAAATGTTCTCATTAGCATTACATTGCTACAAATAGTGTCTCTGCCTTTCTACACACACAAAAGAAGGGAGAAACATATTTGGATTATATGTTGGCATGAAGTAAATAAGCTTAATAATTTTAATGTGTCGAGCATTTTAAAAACAACAGTAGTAGTAGGCCTCCGTCAAACAGTACTGTATTTAAATATATTTATATCGTTTTGCGTCTATTGGTACATACTTTCTTCGTTTGACAAACATGCATTATGTAAAGTTTACTTCGTGAGTTTATACAACTATGTAATCTAAATATATGGGGAAATGTGTAAAACACATAATAATAGGCCCTAACAATTAATTTGGAGCGTTTTCAGCATTGATAGATCAGATCAATGTATTTATCCAATGGCAGAACAAGCTGCAGCTCGGAAAATGTCAAGAATCCACAGGTGTCTATTGAGTGGCAGTGTGTGTGTGTGTGTGTGTGTGTGCGTGCGTGTGTGTGTGTGTGTGTGTGTGTGTGTTTGCCTGTTTGTTTTCATGTTTGATTAAAAGTAAGGTGAGGTTACTTAGAGACCAGGGTCTTAGCAGGACACTGGCATCATCTATGGCTTAGTAACTAAAAAGAAAACTCATTTACGGCTCTTTATGACATTATTTTTATTAGACAGAGATTACATTTTTTTTCAGCAAAATGCTCACCAGTCTGTCATGCCTTTAAGTGCCTTGATTTGTCTGAATAACAGTCTAATACCCAAATAATGAAAAAAAAAGGGGGAGAAAACAGTGGAAATTTATTATTTTTTAAGGAAAGTGACTTTAACTATAAATTAGCATCATTTTAGTTTTTTAAATTTTATTCTTTTCTTTTTTTTTAAACTACACACTCTCTGTTAAGCCCTCTTTATGTTTTTCTCTACACTAAATTATTTTCCCACCTCTCTCTCCTCCGTGTTTGTCTTGTCTGTAATCAGGCTGATCTGTCTGTCAGTATGATGGTTTGCCTCATTAGGCATAGAACGCATCAGGGCAGTGTAAGAGAGAAAGTTGGAGTCAAAGAAAAGAGTAACACTGGGATAATTTAATTCACATCTTTAGGGGTTTGGATGAAAAGAAGGGCAGGGCAGAGTAGGAGAGATGCAGAGTGAGGTGAAGCAAAGCGAAGCAAAGGCAGATGAGAAAGACTAACAGTGAGAGTGAGAGAAAGGAGAGAAGGTGTAAAGGAAGTCTAGCGATGAGTCATAACTGCTCAGTGGCAGAATTACTTGTCTTAGAGAGCCTTTGCAGCAGAGCATATTGTGTCTAATGATATAATTCACAATGCATATGGCTTTATGTTGTTAATGACCCATGTAATAATAGATCTGACCCCAGGATACAATACAGTGTTAAAAACAGATGGGAAATCCTCATTTATAGTGACGGAAATATTTCCATGGTTAACAAAAAAAAAACGTGACAACATTTTACCAAGTCAAGAGGTGGATGTACCATTGCAAAGGCCCACAATCATCAATGGAAATACAGAGGGTTTACAACAAGGTGCAAACCACTGGTTTTATATAAGAACAGGAAGACCAAATTAGGCTTTCTCAAGAAAAAAAATGTAAAAGACACTGCACAGTTCTGAAAATAAGTCATTTTTTTGCACTAAAAGAAGAAGAAAAGTATGCGGAAGCAGAAATACATCTTTTGATCCAAAGTATGCCACGTCATCTGTCAAACATGGCGGAGGTAGTGTTATAGCATGGGCTTGTATGATTGCCAGTGGGACTAATCTGACAACACTTCACAGTGCAAATGGATAATGACCCAAAGCAACCCAATAGTTTTTCATGACATCAGGACACATTATAGTGTTTAACCCAGATAAGAAACTCCATAAGCATGCATAAAAAGAAGCTTAAGCGAGTTTTTGACTAGGCTTACATGTAGTAAATTGTCTGTAATATTTATCTTCAAAGTGGCTGCGATGTGTTTTTGTGTCTCTCTTTATTTTGGTAGCATATTTTAAACAATGTCAGCTGAACCAAATGCTGTACATACTATTAATAAATCACTACATCAACAGTAAATATACACTAAAAGGATCAAATAAAGTAAATAAGACGAGTCAGATACCCCGTTCAACTAGAACTGAAAGCAAGTGAGAATAAGTAGGTTTTAAGCAGTGTTTTAAAATGACTGAGATACTGGGGAGCTCTTACAGTAGGAGTGTAATTTTATGACAGTTCAGCAGAGCAGTGAATGTTGAAACATTGCATTTCATTTATGTACAACTCAGGTGTCACAGCTGTTTAAAATTTGTGCTGTTTTCTGTTAGCGACTCTTTTGTTTTTTCTTTCCCTTGCCTCTATGCCATAATAAGACACTTTTTTATCCCCATATCTTAACCTTACACGTCGCATTTAAGAACCAAAACTGAACACTTTCCTACACCTAACTAAAACCTGAACTCCCAAAACTTAACTAGAAGTTTTCTGACTTAAAGCTAATGGTTTTATGTCAGTTCCACTAAAGACAACTAGCATTGCTAAATGTTTGGGAAGTGCACACGCTGCTGTGACTAAATGTGTTCCCATGTTGAAAGGTTAAACACTTAACATACATCTACTCCTTTTTTGTTACAATCCATTTCCAGCTTTTTACTGGAGACATTTCATTTCTGTAATTTTGATAGTAAGAAGAGCACAGTTGGCACAGCAGGTAAAGCCGCTGAAACAGATTGCTTCAGTTAAACATTGATTTCCCTGCGCTTCAAGTGTTTGCGATAAGCTAAGCTAACTGCCTCCTGGCCCCAGCTCCATACACAGTCAGAGTAGTTCTTATTCTCTATATTTGGAAATAAAGTGAGAAAGCTCACTGACTCAAAGGTCAAAATGCTTTTTTTGTAATCTAATACCACAAATGTTGAGTTTCTATTGTTTTAAAGTAAGATGGTAGAACCAAATTGCTGAGAAATAATGATTATTTGGAAACACAAAAGACAAAAGGCATGGGAAACCAATTCTCATCATCTCTTATTTTTTTGCTCATGGAAAGCTTCCAATTTCTATTCTCTAGCTAGAAATAATATTTTAAGATTAAGGTTATACA
>VUQR01011828.1:8739-19958 GCA_015108515.1 Hemichromis elongatus
AAAAAATACTTAATCAATAACATTGCGAAAACAATAATTGAAGGTTTTTTTGTTCCAGTCTGAGAAACAAGAATATTCCACAATGAAATGAAAACACAATTACAGAATAAAGCTGAAATGCTACTCATGAAAATAAATGAAATACTGATAATACAGTCTAAATAAAATCCAAATACTAACAGTAAAGTTGAAGTGCTTATGATTTACTCCCTGATCATTGGATAGATGTATGTGAATACCAGTTAAAATTGTGAAATACACCTCTGTATCTGCAGTTATAACATCTGGATTTCCACAGGGATATATATTGGGGCCCTTTTTTTGTTTGTTTTGTTTTTAACATTCATGCCTCCATCCAGGACCTTTTCGCTGCAAGGCAATGCTGCTAACCACTTTTAACCAAATTTAAAATTTGACAAAAAATAGGTGCTGAGGTGGAGAGCACTTTCTTCCAACTATAAGAATCTCCAAAGATGTGGGGAAAACAATCCTTTTACAGTCTACATACCTGTTTTGTCAAACATTTACCGCTAAACTCTGATACTGTGGATGATACTGGCCCTGTATTTATTTGGTATCAATACCAAAATTTGCAGTATCGCAAAGCACTATAAAGTGTAGATGCAGTCTGAGAAATGTTTTTCTCTCTCCACTTAATATAATGTACATTGGTTTAAACTTGTTATGTAAGTAACATTTACTTATGTACTGAGAATAAAGTCCGGATTTAATTATGAGAATCAGATTTGATGTATTCACCAGGTCGATGTATTTGAGGCACTAATGGAGATATCTTTTATCTTACTTTTTATAATTCATAACAATAAAAACACAGACGAGAGGTCAGTTGCAGGTCAGATCTTTTTCAACAATATAAAGATTACAAATTGTTTATCAAAGACTTTTTACTGGTTTTATTTAATACTCTCATTAATTTATTACTTTAATTTATTCACAAAACAACAAGAACAATTTACACAAAATTACATAATTAAAAATACAATGTTGTAGACTCCAGTGATGGGTCGCAGCACGCTTGACTAAGCTAAACCATAACCACTGCTCACTGGTAAAATGCTACCCCCTAGTGGTGAAAGCTGTAGTTAAATTCTGCAGAGAAAAATTACATGGAGTACCTTTAATGACAGTTTCATGTTATGCTAAAACACAGTTATGTATCCTGATTTTTCAAGTTATGCGTGCAAACTGATGGAACGGTGCATTGAATGGAATGAATGGCTGTGTATACATATGATTTTACGACATGCTTTGTGGGTGGGAGGCTGGAGGAATTTTAAGCTTTTTTTTTGCATGCATGTTTGATGTTTATTACTGTGCCCACAGCTTGTATCTTGGCTGTGTTTTTTATTTTATTTTATAGCTTAGTCAATACAGTGCATACTTGCCAAAGGGACTGGAGATGGGAATTAGCTGGGAGATAACTCTGGTACAAAGCATTTTCCTGTTCCACCAGGCCACTGTCAGCCTGGTTAAGCTTAACATCGAGCTTTTTAAAAAAAAAATTAAACATTAATCTGTGCTCTAGAGCAAAACACATGGGAAAGCCAGCAGAACTGCGAGTGCTAAAATACGTGTACGATACTTTATTTGCAGTTTTTTTAAATAAGCTTGTTCAGCATGTGACTTAAATATAAGTAAAATCCAAATCCTAAACGAATGGGCTTAATCATTCAAATCTGTTAAACCCGTTTGAAACACTGGTGTTTTTATCCAAAATCAAGTTCTCAAAGATTTTATTGATTTAAAGTAAATATATTTTGTCTTGTCTTTATACAATAGTTCTTACTTTAATTACATTCCTTATATTTTCTCATTAAAATGACCAGAAATTAGAATGTTTTTAATATTGGAAAAATACAAACGAAGAAACGAAAACATTCTAACACTGAAATGTCTGAGCCTTCCAGGATCCCTTGAATGCTACACCTGCACCAGAGAGTGGCCTCCCTATAAGGACTACAATCATGACCGCGCAAAACCATTACAGCTGCCTCCTCTGTAGCTGTCACGCATGCGCAACGATCAGTTCTAGTTGCCGTGTGACACATTTTAATTATGCATGCGTGACACTGAAGCACGATGCCGACATTTACCTTCCTCCCCTTTAATGTGTGTATGTGAAGGTTCTGCTTTGACTCGCATTTGACTCATTCTAATAAAACATTATAAATAACTCCAATCCTCGGGTTCACTGTGCTGTGATCGCTCTTCGCGATGATGTTTTCCTACAGGGATCTGAACGCTCTCCACTCACCTTTCCACTGTGTGCAGTGTGGTGGTCAGTCAGCATCGCCTGCCCACCCTGTGCACCACCACAGCCTCTGAAACAGGCCGAGCACGACCTCTGCTGGCACGGGAGGAAACACCAGTTTGGATTCTAGCAAGGACGCGTCCTCACCAGAGTCAAAGGGAAGGTGAATCCTCCCCGATGATGTCCGCTGATGCTCCTGCTTGACTTTAATTGGTAAATCCCGAGACACGGAAGGGAAATTAAAGCTTCAGGTGTCACTGATTCTTTACATGTGTACATAGACAGATGTATAAAGTTTTACAAAATCTAAAGAAACAAAATTCTCCAAGCTTGTCTCAACTACCACCTGAGAATTTGAGCTTTTTATGTTTCTATTGCAGCCAGATGTTGGAGACTTCTACTGCAGCTGGGCTGCAGGTAACTGAAACTGTACATTTATAAAAGATTTTAAAAAAATTCTAAATATAAATAATCACTGGCCAAGTGGCTCCACCCCAGACCGCTGCCTGATCCACAAAGCACCAAACCCCTCCGACTCCCCCTATGGGTGGATATCCGGACATGCCTCAAACACCTGGTGAGGCGTTCCTGGCCTCACCTATGAAACGACACTGGAGGCAGTTTCAGAGTTGAGGAATAACAACAGATGAACTTTCACATCTTCATCTCGAAGATGAGCTTTTCCAAATGTCAAAGAGCAGGAGCGCTGCCTTCCACACTGAGCTGTGGAGGAAAGTCGCTGCTTTAACGTGTTAACATTTCATGTAAACATTAAGTGAACATATTTTTATGGTTTTTACGTCACCACCCATGAATGAAGCTCCTTTGTGTTTATGTCACTCCTGCTCTGCTGTGTGTGAATTATGTAAGAGTGGCGTGATGTGTTCACAGGCCACACCTCACAGTCGGTCAGAAGCCAAACCTGACTTTCCTCAGAACTAAGGAGAGTTACGTGGAGTCTGTTGCAACTTGAACACACGGACTCGGTTTGTTGGACGTATGGCTGCAGATTTAATGAAAACTTCAAATTAAACACAATAAAAGGTGAAGAAAATACAACAAAATCCTACATAGAAAAATGAATCAACAGGCAAAGGATGTGAGTCCCTGTGAGCAGTGAACCACCTTCTCTCTGTGTGTTAGCACAAAACTTTTTATGTTTATCACGTTCAGGCCACATATACGATCGAGCTCCCTGTTACTGACGTGATGGCTGAAACCTGGGAGGAAAATGTTTGAATCACCGACCTGTTAAAGTTATTTTCTTTTTAAACTTGGATTAAAAATACGTTTTCATTTGACCACAAAGCTACTGACAGAACTTTGAAACGACTAAACAACCATAAACAAACTACTACATGACAACAACAACGACGTATGTGAGCTCTGATATTTGTTTTGTTTATCCGTAAATGTTTCACTCTAAAATACTTTATTTAAAGTTTGTGATTTCTGTGTTTCAGCTGCAGCGAGGAGACGGGAGGACACGCTCAGCTGGTCAGGACGGACGTTTCCTCCAACACCGACTTCTTCATCTGAAACGACATCGAGAAGAAACAGAACGGTGGCTTTAAAGAGAGAAGCAGTTTGTCTCCGAAATCTTCAGTGCGCTGCTGTTTGCTCGGCTCGTACTGATATAACAACAGATAAGAAGAATGGATGCTCTAGTCTACGTCCTCGCTCTGATGCATCCAGGATGCTGAGCTGTTCAGCGTTTAAATGAGCTCCGGCTGAGTTTAGCTTCCATCGATGGAACCGAAGATGATAATTAACTACGCTCACTACTTCATTAGGTGGCCGCTCAGCATTTATTTCTACCCAAATGCTTGTTGCCAATCACACGAGAACACTTCACCATAATTAATTAGAACGGAGCGTCAGAACGAGGACTAAAGGCGATTTGAGTATTTCAGAAACTGCTGATCTGCTGCGATCTTCCCACACAACCATCTCTGAGGTTTACTGGGAATGGTCCAAAAAATAATCAACTCAAATAATCACTCGCTGCAGCCGAGGTCTGCAGAAGAGCATCTTTGTTGGGTTACAGCAGCAGCTAATAGAAGGAATAACAGGAAACCGAGGCTGCAGCTCACATGGGATCGACAAAAGTGGAAGATTTGAAAACGTGTCACGTGGATGAGTCTCGATTTCTGCTGCGACGTTCAGATTTTAGGTTTAGAATTCAACATGGAACCGTGGATCCATCCTGCCTTTTCCAATGGCTCGGGCTGCTGCTGGTGTGATGCTGTGGGGGCCGTTTTGTTGGCACACTGAACATAGTTTAAACACCACAGCCTAACTGAGCATTGCCGCTAACCTTGTCCGTCCCTGTATGACTCAGTGTGCAGGATAGTGCAGCACGTCAAAAACCTCAAATCACCTCTAATAACTGGTTTCTGGAACATGACAATGAGATGCCTGTAAAGTGGACTAGACTGCAGAGTGAAGGAGATTCACATCATGGACGTCCAGCTAACAGATCTGCGTGATGCTGATAATAAGGACGGATGAATGTTTCACTAAGAACTGAAGCAGTTTGGAGGCAAACGGAGGTCTAAGCTGATAAAATGAGCGAGTGTATGAATCAGGGAGCATTTGTTCCAACACTTTTAAACTTGTTACTGGTGTCAAATTAAAAAAAAAAGAACAGATTAAAAAACAAAACAATCTTAAAGATGTTTAGGATCACATCTTACAGACCTCTCAGTGTCATGTTATCCCAGCAGAGCAGCTCGCTCTCTGATAGCAGCTTTGGTCCCAGTTCTTGGAGTTTCTATAAGTAAACTGGGAGGCCGCGCCTTCCTGGGCTTCATGTGCTTTATTTCTATTGTTTCCAGTTAAACTTGAGCTGTGAATACTTCTCAAATCCACTTCAAGTGGAGATATTTATCTGATTTTCGGAGTGTTTCGGTTTGGTTTTTTCTTCTCTGCGTTTCAGGACGTTTCCTGTTTGGTGAGCCAGCGGTGCCTTTGAACCCCAGGTGGGATGGGCAGGTGTTCGACATGACAAACAAATAAGAAAATCAGCCGTCAGACCGCTTTCTGCTTCTTCTTTGCCAGCATCATTTCCTGCTGCTGCTTCGAGCGTACTTCCTCCAGACTCATGCAGCCACCTGTTAGCGCACAAACAAACAGTCAGAGAAAAAAAACAAAAAAAACAGCTTTAAATATAATAAACACTTTGTGATCCGCTGGTCCCGCCTCCTCACCAACACTGCTGGGGTTAATGGAAACGTACGCCATCGCTCGGCTCAGACGCAGCTCCTCTAAAGCGGCGAGCTCCGCCTCTGCCTCTGCTCAGCCAATCAGACGCCACAAAACAATTAGCAACAAGAGCGAAAACGATGATTTAAACAGCTTTGATACGACGCTGATGAAATACGACTCACTTTTCTGGATCTCTCGCCTCTTCTTGGGGTTTGGGGGGATGACGGTGAAAGCTTTGCTACTGAAACAGGAAACACAAACTCTGGTTTACGCTCTTCATTTCACTTTCCACGACTTTTTAAACACAAACACACAATATGAGAAGAAGAAGTGTAAAGAAGAGAAGAATGTAAACTCAAACCAACCATTAAAGAAGAAAAGCTGCTAAAGAATAAAACAGGAAACAAATAAACGAGACCGAGATGAAGCAGGAAGGCTTCCTGCCCTCAGGTTTAACACAGTTAGTCGGATCTGCAGATCAGCCAATAACATTTTATAAACCGCTGGCTACAGACACGCTTCAGAAATCTCTTATCAAACATAAACTCTGAGAAAACTACAGAAACAAATCCTGCTCGTCTTCGGATGGACGGAGGCTTCACGCCAGTGCTGGCTGTGCTGGATTGTGGTGAGGATGTTGATAAAGTCGCAGCCACAACCAGGCCGAGCATAAACACTTTAACAGGATGCCACACCCCAGATTCAGATTTTTTTCTTATTTAAACAGAAAAAAGCACCGAGGAGACCGAGCCAGCCATGCAAACACACCTGCTCAAGGTGGCAAAGTGAGAGAACTAAACAAACCAGCAGGACCTTCATCCTGAAAGGAAAACAAAGTCCCACAGAGGAGGAGCAGGAATCTGACGATGCTCCAGCCCAGCCTCCTTTCAGTAGGGGGATGGTCTTGGTCAGTGAACAGAACTAATCAGCACAGCATGATTTTTATTTACGAGGTTCCACAGGAAAGTATTCTTGGAATGCCCGTGTATTTTATCTCCTTCCACTCTAAACTCTACGTGTCAGTTCGGCTGTGTTGCAGGATATGGACCCAACACAGGACTCAGGAAAGAAGGAGGGAACTTAAAACGGTCCTGTGATGCTGCTTATTTACTACACAGAAAAACCATGCAGAGCAGGGAATCTGGAAAACTCCTGGACCTCAGGGTGAAGAAGCAACCACAGGGGACGACTCAACGAAGAACAGACGGTTTCTACAAACACGGGTTAACGAGAGGAAGGGAACACACCCGGGGATAACTAACAGAACGACTCTGTAGGAAGTTAAACTAACCAGTAGAGGCAGAGGACTTAAACCGCCAAAACAAAACAGGAAGCGGAACGGTAGAAGAGGGAAAACACGAGTAACTCGACACAAAGACACAAACAGCTAGACATGAAAACACAACAGGGGCGGGAACAAAACACCAGCCAAAGTGAAACCAAGAGCAGAACTAGAGCTGAAACCAAAACCAAAGGAAGAAAATAAAAAACCCAAACACCAGCCTGAAAGAAAGACGCGGGCCGTTAAACACGACCTCTGAACACGGAGCTCACAGAGCCTGTTTAATAAAAAATAATAAAAAGAATCCACAAAACATCAGCTGCAGCTCTAATCGGAGCCCCTTTGAAATCACTGAACTCCACCATTTTCTCCAAGCATGACCTGAGGAGGCTAATTTCCCTCCCATCTGTGTCCTGCTATCTTGATGGATTTTTTAATTACTAAATTGGCTCCGAAGGAAAGAGGAACAGGGAGCGAGAGGAGGCTGCAGGAGGTGCTACATCAAAGATGCACAGATGTGGTACGCAGCTGGAAACAGTGGGAGGGAGACCCTACACACGAGGTGATACCTTGAATTTAGAAGCTGTTATATTTAAGATGATGGTGAAAGAAGACAAAAACAAATGGAGATGTTGGAAGGCCCTGGAGTCGGCCGTGTGTAAAAATATCATATTGGAACAACTCGAGTCTTATATGTGCTTCAGCTCTAAACTCCAAATGCTGCTGCTGCGACTCTCACATGCAGCAGTTCACCTGCAGCGCTGTCGTGCCAGTTGGTGGTAAAACATGCAGGGATTAACCTGCTGCACCAGATGGCCACGTGAAGCTGGATACCGCAGGACTACACGTGAACGTCTTCCCCTGCAAACACTGACCTGCACGAACCCTCGGAGAGAGAAACCCAAACACTCAGCCTACACGAGCCGCTGTTTTAAGTCTGAGGGGAGCTTAAAGGTCCCGAAGGTCATTTTGGATGTTTACTAGTACTAGTACTGGTAGTACTAGTACTACCAGTACTAGTACTATTACTGTGAAACAAATGTTAGGCAAACATTCAAAGGTTTTTCAAAGACAGCAGGCGACTCAGGCTTTAGGATAACAAACTAACAAATCTGTGTATCTATCTTTACCATGAAACATTCATGAAACAGAGAAAATGGGCATTAAATGCAAAAGCAACACACATGAAGGCACTCATATGACACGATTCACAGTCCCATTTCTAACCCCATGTTAGTCCCGCCCACTAAAGATGCGAGAGGAGTCGTCGAGGTAACAGAAAAAAAAGTACACTTCCTGCCTTCAGGGTCTCATTGTAAAGCAGTTAGATATAATATGTTTGGCACGGCTGCGCTACAGCCGCTCACATGGAGGCCGGAGCGATACTGACATATTTTTATTAAATTTACAACATGGCTCAGTGTGACGCGATCATCTCCGCCGAACGCTGGCTCTCACAGTCAGTCAGTGACTGCCACGTCCAGCTTCACAGCAGAAACAAGCCTCTGTAATTTCATTCTTCATTTAAACTGTGCGGGCGGTGATTTGTGTCACTGAAGTGGATCTGTGGACGGTGTTGGTGCTGCTGTTGTCTTTTAAACTAAAGCATAAATAAATACAATTATCTTACAAATAATCTGCTTTCAGTTTGTTTCCGATCGTCAGAGAAGTTTTGATAAATGAAATTATCGTATTTTACTTCTATAGCTGATATCGGTCTTTATGTATTTTTGGTAACAAAATCCAAGAAAAATCAGACTTTCCGACTTCCTGTCTCTTCCTGCATGGTGAATATTGTTCTTCTAGAAAATGTTATCGTGTTTTTAATATAAGACGTTAAACTTTGCAATAGTACTGTTCCATGTTTAGATTTTTATAGTTTCTGTGTCACAGCACCGTGAGGTGTGCAGTGAACAGCAGCCTTCTGCACAACCAGCTGCATCTCGTTTCCGTTCGGCTTTAACTTCACTCCAAACATAATGGTTTGGAAATGCGCGGCTACTTACATCGTTTCTATACAGTCTACTGTAAATCTTCAGTGGAGTGATTTAACATTATTCTGTGATGTTTTTACTAAAGTCAGTAGGATATTTGAAACTTTGCTTTATTTGTCTTTATCGTGGTCTCTTTAATTTTATTGAGTTACTTCTGTCCATGTTTGTTGTCTTTAACTTTATTTTTAGATCCTGGGATAGGTATTACAGTTATAAGTACAATAATAATAATAATAATAAAGGTATTTCTTCCATTGTCCCTTCACTGCTGTTTGTGAGTGAATGTTTACAGCTGTTCACGTGGTCCCCGCGGTGTCCACGAGGCCCCTCTGACGTGTCTCACCTGTGGCTTGTTGTGTACTTGGCCTCGGCTCGGACTCCCCTTTGCTCTCTTTGGTATTTGGGCTCCACGGCGGCATGATTGGCCCTCCTGCAGTCCGGGTTCGCTTTGGAGCAGTTCTGTGGAGGTTTGGGGGCACTGGAGGAGGACCTGGTTCTCCTCTCGCGCCCTGGTTTGGAGGGTGACCCCTGCGCCCCGCCGGCCGGCCTCTGGCACCGCTCAGGCTGCGGATTTCTCGGACAGCTCGAGGCGCGGCTTTTACGCACAGCGGGGACTCGGAGCTCACTCTGCGCCTCTTTGGTCGCTCTGGGTCTCTCCTGGGTTTTTCTAGTTGTATCGACCAGTTTAGGTTTGATGATTTTGGTTGATGGCATTTTTATCTCATTGGGATGTTTTTGTGTCCGGTCTCGATGGTTGGAAGGGGCCCTTCATCATCTTCCTCTTCCTTGTATGTTTAAATAACATGAACATTAAAATCTTCACTTTTCCTTCACTGCCGAGCCGGTTGCTGTGACGCTTATGCCTTACCAACTCCTGAGTCAAGGCTGACAGACTGAGAGAACATTTCTGGTTCACATTTTCAAAATAAAAGCTCCACAAAACGCTCCTAATGGAAAAAAAATGACTTGGAGAAAAAAATAAGTCTAAATTAAAAAATCTCTTTTAAATACACAATTTAGGTTTTATTTAATTT
This sequence comes from Hemichromis elongatus, assembly GCA_015108515.1. NCBI lineage: Eukaryota > Metazoa > Chordata > Actinopteri > Cichliformes > Cichlidae > Hemichromis > Hemichromis elongatus. Next base: position 18,529 of record VUQR01011828.1, read on the forward strand.
GTGGTATAAATAAAAGAAAGTGACTGAAAATAAACATGGCACAGGGCTGTTATGAATTACAGAAAGTAAAATTTGGTGCTTTCATTATATGTGAAACCATATATAATGGACCATTATATATGGTATATATTTGAGATGTTTTAATCAGATCTATCAGATATATTCTACAAAATCTGCTCATTTAAAGATAAAATATAAGGCTCTGTTTAGAAGTCACAGAATACGCAACCAATTCACATTAAATAATAGACATAAAGGGAAATTTACAAAGTTGAGCTTCTCAAAAAAATATCGACAATATATTTAAGAAAGCATTTTTGGTTTGTGGTTTAAAGAAAAAGCTGAGTCTGTATTTCTAACACGTCAGTGGGTTACTGTTGTATTTACTTAAACAGGGTTTTGCAAGCATCTCTTTTATTTTTGCCTTTTTTTTTCTCCTTCAGCATAAAAAATGTAATCAGGAAACAAATCTCAAACATTAAAGTAACGGTTTCTCATTTTATTTTGAAATCAGGATGGACTTCCGGTCTCACTCCTTTTCTGCTTTCACTCGAGCCAGGTGCGGATTAAAGTGAGTGACGCAGCAGAGTATTTGTTGTCAGGCCAATCATCCGATTACTGACACGCGACACTCACGGGTCACATGACCACACATACTGGGAGCTTACTGGACACGCAGTATAACTGGGACGTTTTCTCCCCACTGTATAAACGCAGACACCTACATATGTCATATTTGATCCCTCCGATCCCACACTGCTGCGTTACATAGAGAACGTGGTATTTATAGGAAGTCATAATCCGACCTACTAAAGTTTTCATAAAGTGGACACGATGACTCAGAAACACTGGGAACACTCGGAGTTTAGAGCGTTAAAAGGAGAGTGAGAGCGATTTTTTCAGGATGAACAGTTTATGTCCACCTGTGTGCTTTATGCAAAGTGTCTGGCAGTAGTAGTGATGTTCAAATCGTGAACGAATCGTTCAATACTCGAGAATCACTTTACTGACTCGTGAATCATGATTCACAAGCGCAACTGACTCACTGACTCATCCCTGTTGCTGTTAGCAAACTAATTCCATTAGTAGAAATATATCTAGCTTATAATTAAAATTGGGGGAAATAAAACAACAGACAGTTTCTTAACAAAAACATTTCTGCTCTAAACTGGAAGAAAAAAACCTGAGCAGAAACCTCACATCAAGACAATAGCTCTTCGAGTAGCATAGTAGCATCGTTCAGCTAACATGCTAACAGCACATTTGAGCTACTCACCTCAAGCGAATAACTCAGGACCCCCTCCCTTGCTGTGCTGAATCGTAGCATAAGCGAATCACTCACTCGACTCACCCCCTCCCTCCTGGCTCACAGCTCAAACGAGTTGAACGAATCACTCACTCACTCACCCCCTTTCTCCTGGCTCAGAGTT